>JAKRGJ010000010.1:600000-762500 GCA_022392945.1 Ophiostoma australiae
TGCGCCGGACCGGGGCACGGACGCCATGTCGGCGCTGCCGGCGAGCATTGTAGCGAACGAGGGCCTGAAGCGGCGCGGCTTCCGGGGCGCGATCGACATCGTTGGCGTGGCCAAGCCAGAGGGACAGCAGAACGGGCAGAATGGACAAAAAGTAAAAGAAGGACAAAAACAAAAACAAAAGGGCGGCCAAACCCAAAAACGCAAGGCCGACGACGGGTTGGCCGTGCCGGGAAAGCAGCAAAAGAAGCCAAGAAAGTAGGCTCTCTGCAACTATACAATTCTGTTTCTTTTTTTGTCTCATTTTGCTGCCTCCTTACATAGCGATACCCATTTACGTTCATTATTCAGAATAGAATCTAATACAATAAATAAATATAAAACAAATCAATTGAAGACTGGCTTCATTATATACAACTATTTAGACAAAGGAGGAGAAAAAAAAAAGAGAACAGAAAGAAAAGACCTCTACGCAATGGTCTGCGTGGCGAGGTTGCCGAGCGTGAGGACGCTGTTGAGCGACAGGCCGCTCAGGTTGATGGAGACCTGGGCCGCGCCGTTGGCCACGGCGGCACCGGCAGCAACGGCAGCGGCGGCGGTGGTGGTGGCCACGACGGCGCCGAGGTTGATGGTTGTCTGCAGCGAGGTGTTGGCCGTCACAGCGGCGGCAGCAGCAGTGGTCGAGGCGGTGGGCGAGGCGGTGGTCGTCGCCGCGACAGACGCGATCGAGGTCGAAGAAGAAGTCGAGGCCGCAATCGAGGCCACAGTCGAGGCGGCAATACTGGACGATGACGACGACGACGAGCTGGCGGCCGGCGCGCTGGCAATGGCGCTGTTGATGACGGCAGCCGAGCCGGAGAGAGTGGCGGCAGAAGTGGCGGCAGAGGTGGAAGCGGCCGGGGCAGCGGCAGCTGACGTGACGGCCGACGACAAAGTAGCAGACGAGGCAGCAGGTGCCGCCGCGACAGATGTAGCAATCGACACAGGCGCAGCAACAGTGGCAGACGTCACGACGGCTGCCGTCGTCGTCCCGGCCGGGGCTACAAGAGTCGACGTGCGCTCAGACGCGGCTACAGACACCACCGTCACGCCGACACCGCCAATGGCCGCACTGCCCGTCGCGAACACGGGCTTGGCCGTGCCAGCAGCCGCTTCGCCGGCCGTGGCAGCGGCGGCAGAAGCAGCAGTGGCAGCTGCAGCAGTGGCAGCGGCACTCGTGCCAGCCGCCGACACAGCTGAGACAGCCGCACCGCCGGCAACAACTGCTCCGGCAGACACCGTCACGCTCACAGTCTCCGTGACCGTCGAGGCCGAGCCCGGCACGCTGACAGTTACGGTCACGGGGGCAGCAGCGGCGGCGGCGACGGTCACGGTGGCATTGGCGGCATCGGCCGGGGCAGCGCCGACGGTAATGGTCTGCTTGGTGGTTTCAGTGACGGTGACGGCGGTACATGTGCCGTTGTTGTTTGCATTGTTGTTGTTGTTCTTTTTCTTGTCGTCGTTGTTGCTGCCGTCGTCCGCCTTTGCGTTGGCATTGCCGTTGTCGTCCTTGTCCTTGTCACCCGCCCGGGCTTCGAGAATGTCGTTCATGACATCGCGGCGGCTGACCAGATCACGGCGGCTCAAGGCTTCATGGCGCATGCGTGGACGCAGCGGGCGCGAGGTGCGGTCGAGAGCAGCGGCCTGGGCGACGGCCAGGGAGGCCAAGAGTATTATGGCAGATTTCATGATGGATGTAGATGTAGTAGATGTAGATGTAGTAGATGTATATTTGTAGATGAAGTTGTATCAAAGACTGGCGGTCCAGCCGGGCCAAAGTCGAGAGTCGTCGGTGTTTTTCGGACGAGATAACGTGAATAAGAAATAAAAGAATGGCCCCAACTCGTCCAGCCGAGATGGTATTATTGGAAAGATTGGCGAATCGACAGACGACAAACGAGAGAACGAATTAAAGAAGAAAAGAAGAAAAAGAGGCCGAGAACCAAAAGAAGCGATAGTAACTCAACACTGAAGAGAAATGCACACACGAACCAAGGAGCAGAGCAAACGAAGGGCAAAAACTAGAAACTGGCAAAGAGACAAAAGGACAAAAGACAAAAGGAGAAAGAGAGACAGACGAGAGAAAGTGACAGAACAGACAACGACCCTCCAATATCGAAGAGACCACTCTACCACGCTGCAGCACAACTCTAGACCACCAAGATTCGTACACCCGTTACATTGGCGCCCCTTTCGTCTTGGATATTTTTGCTAGTATTAATTATGAGATTTATTATTATTTTAGGGTTGTTATCAACAGCACAGAAAATATAATAGCAGACAGCAGCGACTGATGGCCGCATTGTCACGCTGTTACGTATAGCAGAGAAGGAGACTGTGTTTGGAGAGGCCCCACATATCTCCTTCCACTTCTCTACTATTAGTATTAGTATTAGCACCCGTGCAACGCAAATAGAATATCACATCACACAATCTCGATACAAAAGGAGGCTCAAGTCTAGACTCGACCCCTGTCAGTTTGAGAGATTGATTGAATTTGTTCTTCTGTCCTTGTCTCTGCCTTTCTCTGCCTCTCTTGCTCTTCCTCCTTCCTTCCGTCTTTCTTTCATCCTTCTCTCTTCTCTTCCGATTACATAAGCAAGTCAAATACAGTGCAGCTTCCAACTGCAACTACATCATTTTCAGCAACAGCAAAGTACATTGTCTCCTCTCTTGACTCTGTATTGATTCTTTGAATCTCATTATTACATCCTCGAGTGTGCCTGTGGACCTGGAGCGCACTTGAGACGGACGTCGAGCGGCTTGTGTTTGAGGTTGCGCTTGCGGTTAGTCTGGTGGACGGGTAGGCAGGGGTGGCTATTCTTGGCTTTTTAGAGTTATTCTGCTGTTGTGTGTGTATTGTGTGAGTATTGTATTTATGTATTTATGTATAACTAGAAATTAACTGTGATTTGATCAGACTGCTGATTCTTGATGCCCCTTAGACCACCACGTTTTGATGAGCACGACTGCCGCGTTTCTTCTTCTACTTCCATCGACAATGCAATGCAGCGTTTCTTAAACATTAGAAGACAAACACGACTATTACATAGTAGAGAGCATAGAGTATCAAAGAACACCCAATATGTGATAAAGAGAAAATACCACTCTGCTACTGAAACTGTTGTTTGGGGACGCGCTGCCGTGATGACGACGGCAGTGCCGCAAAAAGGAAACAAAGGAAATCAAAGGAAACAATAATCAAAGTAAACGAAAGCACCATTATTATACTTGTTTACCATTGATGTGGTAATGTTTAGTGATCCAATGGATGCCGTGACAGCCTTACACCGTAGACGACAGCAGAGACTAACGGCGCCGGCTCAGCTCCTTCCGTCTGCCGTCATCGATCATCGGATCTGCTGAATAAGCAGTCTCACTCGATCCAGCCGTGCATCATCGCCACGCGCATCGGCCGCTCACATCCATCTATTTCCATTCATATTATTCTGCATTCGCTGTTCTCCTCTCTTGCAACTTGCAAAATGCAACTCCTCAACCGACCAAAATGCCTGCTCATGCGCTCGACGGCTACTACCTCGGCCTGACCGCCATCATCACTGTCGTCTACCAGCTCGTCTTCTTCTTCATCGCCTACGCCCTCAAATTTGACAAGCTCACAGACTTTGCCGGCGGCACCAACTTTATTGTTCTGGCCGTCGTCACGCTCGCGGCTGGCTCCCAGGACGCCACGCCCAGCACGCGCCAGCTCGTCGCCTCGCTCTTCCTCATCGCATGGGCCCTGCGCCTCGCCGGCTTTCTGCTCTTCCGCATCATGCGCACCGGCAAGGACGACCGCTTCGACGAGATGCGCTCCAAGTTCCTACCCTTTCTCGGCTTCTGGGTCTTCCAGATGCTCTGGGTCTGGACCGTCTCGCTGCCCGTCACCGTCATCAACTCGCCGCGCCTGCACGCCGCCTCGTTCAAGCACTTTGGCGGCGGCCGCGACGCCATCGGCGTCGTTATGTTTGCCATTGGCTTTGTGCTCGAAGCGACCGCCGACGTCCAGCGGTTTGTCTTTCGCCAGGCGAGAACGAGCTCGGCCGACTTTTGCTCGACCGGCCTGTTTGCGTGGTCGCGCCACCCCAACTACTTTGGCGAGATCCTGCTGCAGTTTGGCATCTTCACCATCGTGTCCACCAACGCCGAGTGGCCCAACAAGGCGGCCGTCTACGCCACCATCCTCGGGCCCTTTCTGCTGACCGCCCTGCTGTTCTTCATCTCGGGCATGAACCTGTCGGAGCGCCCCGCCGCGGCCAAGCGGTACAAACAGGCCGTGGAGCATGAGAGCGGCAATGACGGCCATGACGGCCATGGCGACCATGACCATGACCATGAGGCGTGGACCGCCTATAAGGCATACCTCGACCGCACGAGCATCCTGGTGCCGCTGCCGCCCGTCGTCTACGCGCGGATGCCGACGCTCATCAAGCGCACGCTGCTGCTCGAGTTTCCCATCTACGTGTTTGATCCCGCAAAGCACAGCACATAGTGTGTATAGTGTACACACTGTGTATGCACGGCCTATTAGTAATACACTCTTCTGATAATCATTATTGAAACTAGAAATAAAATAAATAAAGTCAAATAACTATCAGGAACGCCTTCACGTCGTCCTTCGTATTTGTTCATACTGCACTTAATCTGCATCACACAATGCGCTTCCCCTCACTCATGTGACTGCGCGACAGGATGGCGCGTATGTCTGCCTGGCCCTGATTTGATTCCAACGATTGCCCGTCTTGTCGCCGTCATCTGTCAGCACTTGCCTGTTTCGTTCTTCGATCTCTCTTTCACTTTAAATGTGAAAAAACACTTAACTCGACACGACGAGCGGCTCATGTAAAGAGTGGCATCGAGACACCACTTTATTTGGTACTTCCTTTTGCTTTTGCTTTTGCTTTTGCTTTTGCTTTTGCTTTTGCTTTTGCTATTAGCTATTTGCATATCACACGCTCAAGACTGCAGGCGGCACTTAATCAAAGTGCATCGGTCTTATCCCTGCTCGGGCTAGTGAGTCAGACAGTAAGTCGACGGTGTTTATTTTGTGTTTTCTATTCTGTTATTTTAATTATTTTTCAGTTCCTTTTTTATTTTGATTTGATTGTTTTTGCTGTTCTTTTTGTTACTTTTTAATCATACTTTCTACTTGTTAATAAACCAGTCACAGTCATCGTCCAGTCATAGACCTGTCATATCTTGTCTGTCATAAGAGTATAAAGTCGTCGTCTCGTCTGTTAGATTGAATATCTGAGCACCAGAATCATCAATCATATCAACCATCCCAATTCCATTGTTGACTGCGTCAGCATTCGCCAACAGCCAGCACCACCATGGAAGCCCGCTGCCAGTGCGGCGCCGTCGTCTTCACCACCCCGACGCCCCAGCCCCTCGCCCTCTACATCTGCCACTGCCACGACTGCCGCCGCCAGTCCTCCTCTGCCTTTGGCACCAGCGCCATCTTTCCGCGCTTCAGCCTGCTGGAGAGCGACGATAAGAGCGGGAACAAGGACAAGAACAAAAACATCAGCTGCTACAGCCGCCCCACGTCCTCCGGCCACACGCTGTTCTGCTACTTTTGCAAGCTCTGCGGCACGCGCCTGCTGCACGCCACGCCCGGCAAAAACGTCGTCTCCGTCAAGGGCGGCTGCCTCGACGGCCTCGACTGGTCCAAGGCCATCCACATCTGGACCAAGACGGCCATGGTGCCCATCCCCGAGGGCAGCGAGTCGCACGCCGAGGAGGCTGACTACACCGACTATTCGGGTTATTCGGGTGATTCAGGCGACCCAGGCTCGGGCTCGAGTTACGGGTCGAGCCAGGCCGAGCTGGACCAGCCGGAGATGCTGCGGGGGAACGGCGGTGATGCGTCCACCGATGCCGCCAATATTTGTAAAATTCCCATCTAGCAGCACATCTAGCAGCAGGATGTATTTATTATCCAATACCAGTCTATCTACCATGCTTGCTACTCTCGCTCTTGACCTCTACATCCAAGCAGAGACCCTCGACTGTCCTTCCTAGGCTCACAATCGGCACGTCCACCAGCCGCCAAAACAGGTCCGCCATCCACACTACCAGCGGCGCCAGCACGGCCAGCCCAGCCAGCCATGTCGCCGTCCGCTGCAGCGGCGTATCCGTTCCGATGAGGCCGCGCACGCCGCGCCCGTGTCCGTGTCCGTTCTGCTCACTTGCGGGGTCACCTGCGCGGCCCAGCACAGCGTCCTGCAGCAGCTCCATCCCGGGGCCGTGCACAATATAGATGGCATAGCTGATCTTGCCGCAGTACTGCGCAACACTGCCCTCAAACAGCCTCTTCACAGCCGGCAGCTCGCCCACCGACCACACCGTCAGGATGCCGCACCAGCTGAACCAGAACAGCTGCACGATCCAGTTGCCGTCGCCGTCGCCGTGGCGGACAAAAACGGCCGGCGTCTTGGCGTACAAGTAGGCTATGCCGGGCGTCGCCTCCGCCTCGCTGTTGGGCCAGCCCATGACGAACAGGCAGCCCAGCAGGATGCATGTGTGCAGGGCAGTATGCCACCACGTTCTCTGGCGTCTCTCGCGGCTGTCGCCTGTGCTCGCAAGAGGGAGGCCTGGACTGTGGCTGGCGAGGAGATGCGCCTCGGCCAGGAACATGCCGGCAAGAAACTCAATGGCAGCCCACTTGCCGCACCACGCCGCGTACGCAATCAGCAGCAGCACCAGACCCTGCCGCAGCCGCGTCCGGAGCCGCGACAGCCCCAGCAGCGTCACAAACAGCAGCATCGAGTGCGCATACTCGATCGGGATCGTCCACAGGTGGATGTCGTACGCCGGCATCATGTGGTGGTCCCACGCCCACGGCCATGTGATGGACCGCACATAGGCGTACGCCCAGCGGCGCAGCTGCAGCGGCCACGACTCGGCCCGCCCGCCCAGCACGCCCGCCTGCATGAGCACCGCCACCAGCAGCGTCGACACCGCGCACGGCAGGTACAGCCGCAGCGGCCGCCGGAACACCGACGACGCCAGCACGTGGTAGCTCGCGTCCAGGCGCCCGGCGTGGATGAGCTGCAGCGGCTTGAACGACAGCACAAACCCGCTGATGACAAAGAAAATGTGCACCATGGGGCGTCCCGAGAACAGGACCCTGGCAAACGGCAGCTGCAGCCAGCTGTCGCGCCGGCCGCTGTCATCGCCCATGCCGTACGCGGGCGTCAGGTAGCCGTGGTGGAGCTCGGTGTAGTGGCAGACAAAGACGATGAAGGATGCGATGCCGCGCAGGCCGTCGAGGTAGGCTGTCGGGTGTTTTTGTTTCTGTTTCTGTTTCTGTCTTTGTTTCTGTTTGTGTTCTTCTTTGTGTTCTTCTTTGTGTTCTTCTTTTTGTTCTTGGTCTTGACCGAGACTCAGACTCTGGTCCGGCCAGGCGACGAAGCTCGGGAGGGCGCCGCGCAACACTCTGGCAGCCAGGCTGTGCGGCAGCCGGCCAGGCGAGCGCGCAAGGGTCATGGCAGGTGCTGCAGCTTTTCTTGATTTTAGTATACTGCGAGGGTTTTTAATAAGTTGGCAAGGTCGAGGCGGCAGGGTCAAGTGACGACAAATGCAGCTCGTGAAGGATGATATCGAGAAGATGTTGAAGGGGAGAAGGCAGCTGAATTCGAGTTGGAACACTGTTATAAATACAATGACTACACCCCAAGGAGGCACATAAAGTATATCTTATACTCGACATAATATCCTGTTAAATCATTTACCTCATAGATACAAGGCCGCTTAAATTTTGTAGCTCTTCAGGAGACCGATCTGACTTACACACGCTTCGCACTGTGCTGGCTAGTAAATAATGCATATTTACACAGTGTCTGTTGTTAACACTGTGGGTAACGCTCTGATATCTTGCACTGTACACTATCTGCATCATACGATCTACAAATCTACAAGTCTACAAGTACAAAATATCACTTGCACCATTCAACCCTCTTCAAACAGTCAAACACGTCCCTGACACGCTGCAGATGCCCTACAATAGACGTTGCAACAAACAAGGAAGATCGACGACCGTTGTAGAGGTCTTTCCTTATTAGTCTGTATTTGTGTGTGTTCGGGTCCTGAGTGGAGTCCGCCGGCTAACAGGCCGTGCCGCTGTGCTTCTTTGCACTCGACCGTTTCACATTTGTTGTCTTTCTTTGACTGTCATTTTCATTTTAGTCTGAATCATAGGCAATTAGATAATACTGGAAGACCAAAAATATAAAATAATAAAAAACAGCTTTAACCCTGCGGCGATGAGACAGCCAAAAGCTTGTCTGACAGCTGCAGATAAAACGACGTCTATGCGGGCGAGGCAGTGCTGGATGATGTATTCAAAGGTTGATAGACAAAGCCGTTTACCTTTGTAGAATTTAACTATAATTGGATTACTGGGACATGACAGTCGATATCATTGCGTATCAGCACTCACAAGCCATCCAGTGCCCAGTCCATACACGTGACTTCACTCGTGCACTATTCTGGGCAGATGGGTCTGGAATGGGGCAGACGCGACAGGGTGTCCCCAACTGGACGGACCGCGATTGGACCCTTCCCTATCGGGCCCGTTGTCAATATCGATATCAATACAGCTACATATTGCTGCAACCTAAGCTAAGCTCTCCTTTTGCCATCTGCCAACCCATCGACCGTCTCAACAAAAACAGCCGACCACCTTCATTACCACGACCCTTACCGACATCAACACAATGGACGCTGTTCGCTCTTTGATTCAGCCGGTCACGCACAGCCTGCCGGCGCCCATTCGCGACATTGGCGTCGGCCTGCTCGGCGACACCTGCTACAAGGCCCTCATCCTCGACGTCGACGAGACCAATGTCGACTGCATCAAGCTTGCCGTTTCCAAGGGCCTCGGTGTCGGCATCGTCGGCGCCTCTGCCGTCGTCAAAGTGCCCCAGATCCTGAACCTCGTGCGCGCGCAGTCCGCCGACGGCGTCAGCTTCCTGTCGTACCTGCTCGAGACGACGAGCTACATTGTGTCGCTGGCGTACAACGTGCGCAACGGCTTCCCCTTTAGCACCTACGGCGAGACCGCCTTTATCCTCGTGCAGAACATTGCCATCACGCTGCTGGTGCTGCACTACAGCGGCAAGGCCGGCCTGGCCGCGCTGCTGGCCGCCGCCATCGCCGTGGCCGGCACCGTCCTCTTTTCGCCCACCGTGCCTGCGTCGACCCTGGGCTACCTGCAGGCGGGCGCGGGCGCGCTGGGCGTGGCGTCCAAGATCCCACAGATCCTGGCGATCTGGTCGCAGGGCGGCACGGGCCAGCTGAGCGCGTTCACGGTGTTCAACTACCTGGCGGGCTCGCTGTCGCGCATCTTCACGACGCTGCAGGAGGTGGACGACAAGCTGATCCTGTACAGCTTCGTTGCCGGCTTTGCGCTCAACGCGGTGCTGGCGACGCAGATGGTGTACTACTGGAACGCCAAGACCAAGACGGGCGGTGCCTCGAAGAAGAGCAGCAAGAGCAGCAAGAGCAAGGCCAAGAAGTCGCCTGCTGCCGCCTCTGCTGCTGCTGCTGCGGCTGTCCCGGTGTCGGCTACTCCTTCGCCGGCCTCCACGCCGTCCAAGAAGACCAAGGGCAAGAAGTCGACCAAGAAGGCGTAAAGCGTTGGGTAGAAGTCTGGACTGCAGTCTTCGGGACAGCCACACTACTCTCTCTCTCTCTCTCTTCTTTCTATTGCATTTGTTTGGCACGGATTGGGAAACTACAAAAACAGACGGATATCGGATAGAGGTGCATGCTTTTTTTTTTCTTTTTATTTGTCTTTTCTCCTCATTTATTACTCTCCCTCTTTTTTCATCTCTTTTGTCTACTACTTTCTTACTTGTTGTTATATCGTCTACTATATTTAATAATCAAGCAACCGTTTTTAGAGCCACCAGAGTTTTCAGAGTTTTCAGAGTTTCACAGAGTTTCAGAGATCAAAAGGTGCTACTAAAAGTCCCAAGGACTAACGAGGCCGACAAGCACTGTGCATGCCAAGTGTGCTGAACGGCTACAGTTGTCGGTTGTCGGCTGACCGACGGCCTCGAGCCGCGGCGTGGGCATGGTCTGCCGGGATGCAGGCATCTTTTAGTCTTGTAGCTGCAGGGTGTACACGGCTGATGGAGGACGGGACTGAGGATGTCGGGGCCGCCTGGCAGAGTTGTCTTTGCTGTCATGGGCACATCCTACAACCTGTGGTGTGTCGGATGCTTATCTGCGGCGTCACCTTGTTTTCTGTCTCTTTGTCATCTGATGAGCCGTCGCCTGCGAAAGCCGGAGCAAACTATCGGTGTGATTTGGTATCTGTGTACCTCCTTTACGATGCGTCTCTAGATCTGAAGATATCTGTCTATAGTCTGTGATGCGTATCTTTGTGTAAGCCCTTGATGAAGGATGCAGATAAGGTGAGATAAGCTTCACAAGCCGTCAAAGCCTAGGCGGATTGGGAAATATTTTCCGTAGGATAGGCCGCCAGCTGTAGAGATAGTTGCTAGTTGGTAGTTGGATAGTCGATGGCATAAGATAGTCGAGATAGTTGAGATAGTCGAGATAAACAAAGGATGCCGAGATAGATGTGCATGCCCGATGATACTGTCTCTGATGAGCTGGCATGTGCAAAATGTTATCCATGCACCACAAGTTGAACCACAGAGACGAGAAAGAGAGGGAATGAAGTGAGGCAATTAAAAAGTGAACAGTATGCATCGAGATGTCATGATGACACGATTAGTAATAATCGAGGCAAGGCAGTCTTCGTGTATTAGTAAGAAAATAGAAAACAAAAATCAACTCAACTACAGCCCAGACCAGACACCGAGGGCAATCACGCACACGACTACAACGTTGTATAAATTCGATGCAGAAACAGCCAAAACCACTTGGGGCATTTTTCCAGTTTGGATGCCGGTATTAGTTTTAGTTTATTAGGTTGCTGTCGTCGAGATACGCAGTAAGTGCGTGGGCGCAAGTCAAGAGTCGGGTCGAGTCATGCAGGCCTCTGCATCCACTTTACAAAGTACGAGTAATACAATTACATAGTACATAGTACTGCATACACGCAGCTTCATCACACTTGATTGATATGCAGGTTATCCACAAGGATCAGTTGCCTCCTCCTCTGCCTCCTTCTCTTTCCGGCTCCCTCTTCGGTCGCTCTTTCCTGGAGAGAGCCCTCTTGCCCGATTCCCGTGCTGCCCGCTCTTGCCTCCTTTGTCGTCATGTGTCACACCGCCGACAACGGTCTTGAATCTGAACGGCGTTCATATGTACTCTGGGCTGCAAATCAAGAAGGAATAATGAAACAGACGAGGGGTTGATGTGCATTTCTTGGCTGTCTTTTGTGTCTCTTGATTATTTTGAGCAAGTTGTGTCTTTCGAGTATTTTGAGTACGTAAGTAGAGCGTGATCACGAAAGGAATTCAGATAAGAAGGAGCCAAAACAGGTCTCGTGACGGTTGATGGACTACAGGATTATCCCTTGTTGGCTCCTTCCATAGCTATCCTTGCCTTAACCAATCTTCAAAATATTCTATGCCCATCGCACTTTCCCTGGTGAAAACAGAGCAAATCCGATGGCGTTTGCGAATGGCGTTATCAGTCTTTTTAATTCATTTCGTTTCTCCCTCCTCCCATCTTCCCACACAGTAATTACTATGTAATACTTAGTACGCAATCCGCCAATCCGCGCTACATGACTCGACAGATTTGTGGCTGGGGCCAGGCCGACAGCGATTCTCCTTGCGAGTTTTGCCATTTTCCCGCAGCGTCGGTGCATGTGAGCCAATCAGGGAAGGTGCAAGGCGCCACAATGTACCTTTGTAGCCTGGGGAAGTCGGTATTGCTGAGGTGGACCCTGACTTCCTCACCGCGTATCGTCGAGTCAGTCGGGTCGAGTTGTGTCTGTACTAGGTAGTAATGCACACTAACAGCAGGCACGCTATACCGCATTGGTCGTGGCCGTCGTTCCTTCCTTTTCTCTTCCCTTTCCTCTCACATGCTCACTTTTCCGTCCTCTCCTCCCTCAACAGCCCTCAACGACGGCCCAGTTTTGCAGATAAGCTCCCTCGCTCTTGCCGCTGTTTGGTCTTTCTTGTTTTAAATTATCAGATACCAGCAATTTGTGTGCCTCTTTCCTCATCTATATAAGACTGCCCGTCCCTCCGTTTGATCTCCTCCTATTTCTCGCTCCTTCCCGGTCCTTTTTGTCTGTAGTCTCGAGTACCCCTTTGTCACACTTTATTAAAGCCCTTAACCACGTTATTATCTACTTACCGTACCTGCCTTTTTTTACTTATTATTATTAGCCTTTCTCCCCTAGTGCGATTGCACCATCGCCACCAGACAACAATAGTCATTGACGATTGCGTGCTTGGGTCAAGTTGTGGTGCAAGCTGCGCTTTGTGATTGCAAATCGGTTTTACTGTTTATTCTCCCTTTATTTTATATTTAGACAAGGATACCAGACTAGGAGAGTCGTGCTGTTTCCCCAGTTTTGCCAGTCGCCTCGTCGTCATCGCGTTTTGGAAAGGAAAAAGGAAGAAAGGAAGAAAGGAAAGGAAGAAATAGGGCTCACTTATTAATCCGGGATCTGTCGAGGATATATTGTGTTGTCTTGTGTTGTCTTTGTCTTTTGTTCTGTCCTGTCCTGTCTGTTCCCATTCATCTACCCCGAGCATCACGACATTGCATCCTCATTTTTCATCACGAGACTCGGTCCCCCCCTCACTTTGCTCTTTCGCAACTGTCTTCTTTTTTGTCGTCTTTTCTGTTTATTGTTACATAACAAAAGAAATATTTTACTGTCTTGGACAGCCTCGCTCTCGTTTCTCGTAGACACAACGGAAACGTAGTACTCACAGCAGCACTCACCCATACAGCTCTCACCCAAACAGCTTTCATCTCAGACCGCTCTCATCTCAGACAGCTCACACCACACACACCACACACACCACAATGGCCCCCGATCTCAACTCCATGCCGTCGTCGCCCGCGGTCAGCCGCGTGGCCGACCTCACCGCAAAGGCCACGGGCAGCTCCAAGAAGCAGCCCAACATCTTGTACGTCATGGCCGACCAGCTCGCCGCGCCACAGCTCAAGATGTACAACCCGGCCTCGCAGATCAAGACCCCCAACCTCGATGCCTTGGCCGCCAAGTCTGTCCAGTTCGACTCGGCCTACTGCCCGTCCCCGCTGTGTGCGCCGTCGCGCATGAGCATGATCACCGGCCGCCTGCCCATGGACATTGGCGCCTACGACAACGGCGCCCAGATCGGCAGCGACATCCCGACGTATGCCCACTACCTCCGTCTGCAGGGCTACCACACCGTGCTGGCCGGCAAGATGCACTTTGTCGGCGACCAGCTGCACGGCTACGAGTCGCGGCTGACCAGCGACATCTACCCCGGCGACTTTGGCTGGGTCGTCGACTGGGACAAGCCGGACACGCGGCTGGAGTGGTACCACAATGCCAGCTCCGTCGAGCAGGCGGGCATGTGTGTGCGCAGCAACCAGCTGGACTACGACAACGAGGTCATGTACAAGTCGGAGCAGTACCTGTACGACTGGGTGCGGTCCGACCCAGAGACGCGGCGGCCCTTTTGCCTGACGGTGTCGCTCACGCACCCGCACGACCCGTACACCATCCACAAAAAGTACTGGGACATGTACGAGGGCGTCGACGTCGACATGCCTAAGATCAGCATCCCCAAGGACGAGCAGGACCCGCACAGCAAGCGTCTTCTCAAGGTTTGCGATCTCTGGGACAAGGAGTTTACCGACGACCAAGTCAAGAACGCCAAGCGCGCCTACTACGGCGCCGTCAGCTACGTCGACGACTGCCTCGGCCGCCTGCTCGGCATCCTCAAGGACTGCGACCTCGAGGAGGACACCATTGTCATCTTCAGCGGCGACCACGGCGACATGCTCGGCGAGCGCGGCCTGTGGTACAAGATGTCCTACTTTGAGTCGTCGGTGCGCGTGCCCTTTGTCATCCACATCCCGGCCTCTGCCACCGCCGGCAATGCCGACGGCGCCAAGGTCGCGCCGCACCGCGTGTCCCAGAACGTGTCCACGCTCGACATCTTGCCCACCATGTGCGACCTCGTTGGCGCCACGCCGCACCCGGACCTGCCCATGGACGGCCACTCGCTGCTGCCCCATCTCGAGGGCCGCTCGCACGAGGGCCACGACACCGTGATTGCCGAGTACACGGGCGAGGGCACCGTCGCACCGCTCATGATGATTCGCCGCGGCGACTGGAAGTTTATCATCTGCCCCTCGGATGGCGTGCAGCTGTTCAACCTCGCCAGCGACCCCGACGAGGTCGTCGACCTGGCCAAGGCCATTGCCAAGAAGGCCGAGCTCGGCGGCACGCCGCTCACTGCCGCCGAAGAAGTGGCCGCGGCCGAGCTGGCGGCGTTTCAGGCCGAGGCGGCGGCGCGCTGGGACTTTGACCGCATCACGAAGCAGGTGCGCACGTCGCAGCGGCAGCGGCTGTTTGTGTGGCCGGCGCTCAAGGTGGGCAAGTACACGAGCTGGGACCACGACCCGGTGGACGACGGCCGCGAGAAGTACATTCGCTCGCACATGGACCTGGACGACCTGGAGCGGCGCGCACGCTTCCCGCCGGTCGACCGCTGGGGCAAGGACGCGCGGGCCTGAAGGATTTCATCTGGCGTCTACATTATGACCTATGACCTTTTCTTTTTTTCTTTCTCATGTCGACTTTTTTGTTTGTTTTGTTTGCGGCCTTTTGTTTTGTTTTCCTTTTTGATCTTTTGTTTTTCTTTTTCTTTTTTCCCCTAGTAGCACCCTTAGCACCCGATATGAGACATGATATATAGGCTCAATGAGCAATAAATACACAAATTATACCAAAGCTTGAAAGAAGTAATATTCAGGACCATTTTACTATCATATTCAGTTTCTATTTCCATCAGCAAAAGATGAGGACGGCGTCTCCGTGCAACAGCTTGCTTGCCAGGAACTTGATGGTACCAACTACCTGACAGGTGCGTCTTTCACTGCCCTCCTGTCTTTGTCTGTAGTGTGATTTATGCCCATAGTGATTCTCATCAAATCGTCCAAGTCTTTTGAGAGCCTTTGAGGGATGATCCCACGGCCGTCTCGTCGAGCCATATCCGTCTGCGACCTATCCCAGTGGTCTTGCCCCCGACAGTTTGCTGCTGTTTCCTCCACAAGGCACCTGGAGGTGGAGTTGCTGCAGATGGGATTGCAACAACAGTCGTCCGCGGCTGGACTCCCCTGACGCCGGCTGCTGTGAATCGTTCCATTTATCGTCATGCCGGACCCGCTCCACAACAGCAAACGGTCTTATAGTCTAGCGGTTAGGACACTGGATTCTGATTCCAGTAGCCCCGGTTCGATTCCGGGTAAGACCTGTACAACGACACGTGTTATTCTTTTTTGTCACCTTGAGGCCTAGTGGTGATCCCGTTTGTGTAGTGGTGCTTATTTTCTTTTGTTTCTTCTTTTTTTCCGTTTTTAGTTTTGTTTGTAATAAAAAAAATTAAAAAAACAGAAGGCGTAGGTAAGAAAAAATAAATCAAATTGCCGTTCAAACTGCCGCCGTCTCTCCGGGTCGTGATATCCCTCGAGCCATCAGGTTTCTACAACACTGGACAATATTTGCACGAAGGTCAAGTGTAGAAACACCCTCAAAGTGATCTCCTAGATAGAATGCCCGCTTGTCGGCACCGTCGCCACTGGCACAAACTCTTCAGTGTGGGTTGCCAGATGTACATTTCAAGCCGCTGTCCACTCGTTCGCTAGCCGTGTTCTCATAGCTTCTACATGTGTTCTTGGTGTGGATTGGAGGTGTTGGATGTGGAGATCTCAAGCCACTCTTGGCCCTTGTGACTGGATAAACCAGACTTGCTCTTGAGCTCTTCACCTCTTGATCTCTTGACTTCCTAGTGGATTGGCCACTGTACCGATGGGAAGGGCTGATCCACAGCTATCAAAAGCCAAGTTCTTCACCATGAGTTGGAATTCGGGCCAGCGCGAAGGCTATAAGGAGTTTCCAGTGCCATTTTCTCGCCGATGCCAAAGTACAGCAGCTGCTTATCAGCGTACTGGTTGATAGGCTTCCAGCTAGTTAATCTGAGTAGAGTTTTAGACTGGTCGATGCGTTGCGTTGCTCAAGGTACTCACCGGGTTTCTGTTTTCTGCTTCCCACTTCCCGCTCCCGCCGGCAGGGCCGACACCTTTTCGTACCGCGAGAAGGCCGCTGCCTTGGGCCAAGACCTAGGCCACCGGCTACAGCAGACGATGTATATGACTGCAACCAGCACCGATTCACTGGTGGATCGGCTGCCTATAGGCAATCTACCCAAGCGTAGTGTCAGATTGCATCGAGGCCAAATTTGCATTCTCTGACTGGAGAGACGAATAGAGGGAGAGAGGGGGGCTTCATACCCGTTGAACAGGTACGACTAGTGGGCACCCATAGAAACAAAATTCTGACAATAATATGACACTGACATGAAAAGATGGCAAAGAGCTGTTGATGTGCTGCTGAAGAGAGAGTGAGATGCTGTTGACTTGGATGAGGTTGTCAATAAAAGCGGGTCTATAATGACCCACAATACCTTCCCCACTCGTCACCATTTCCGCATCGAGCTTCAACCTCGAACCTCTGACCTCGTCAACAGCGCGTCGACCACATTACATCCTACACCGCACCTGACTTAACCACGACCCCCCCCTCAACAACAAACACCTACAATGGATAGCGCAGGAACCGCCGTCGGGCTGGAGCTCGAAGACCTCAAGGCCATCGACACAGTCCGCGCCCGCCTCGCCCAGCTCGTGTCCAGCGTCTCGCGCCTCCAGGGCGACGTCTTTATGAGCAACCCGCTGCCGCCGCCCGAATCCATCCAGGCCTCGGCATTTGTGCTCCAGCAGAATATGGCCTCCCTCAACGAGGTCATGACGCAGCACGCCGACCTGTTCCGCCGCATCGTCGTGCACCCAGACCCCAGCTTCCCCGGCCGCACAGAGGAGCAGGTGCTAACGTCGCTGCTTCGCAAGAAGCTCGAGCCGGACGTCGAGCAGATGGCCGAGAAGGCGCGCGACAAGGCCGAAGCGCGGGGCATCTCTTTGAAGAGCTTTGACGTGAAGAAGTCGGGTCGGGAGGGCGGCGGCGGCGACGATGACGACGATGAAGACGATGAAGACGACGACGACGACGATGACGCCTCCTCGGGCAGCGATGAGGGCGACATGTTTGACGGCCCGCGGCAACCGTACGGCCTGGGCGACATCTGGTACGACGCGCGCGGCTGGTGCATCAACCAAATCACGACGTTCATCCAGGAGGAGGCGGCACAAAACTACACCAAGGCGGAGCGCGAGCAGGGCGTCGAGAGCGTGCGGACCGGCCTGAAGAGGCGGCTGGACGAGGACGAGGATGACGAGGACGACGACGACGAGGATGAAGACGACGATGACGACGAAAACAAGATGGACACACGGCCTGCACCGCCAACTACGGCCACCGCCACAGCAACAGGCAGTGCCCCGGCCGTTCCTCCGCTGGAGCCGGAACTTTTGCTGTGGTTTGCATCGCGCGGCGACGTCAATCTGCCGCGCTATGTTGACATTGAGTCGCAGCGGGCGGCGGCGCTCTCGAGCGCACAGCGGAGGATGTAGCCACAGCGGAGGATGTAGCTTTATTGCAAGGTTTCTTTTATTATGATTTGTCTATAAAAAAAGGTCTGTGGTCAGGCCAGCCGGAAGACGGCTTTGGAGTCTAGGAGGCGGCCATTTCAGCGGCGGCAATTCAACCGCTCAGTTCGGCCGATTGCATACGAAGCGTCTGTAAAATAACCATTTTGTTTTGTTTGGTCTTTTGTCTGTTTTACAATACCCTCAATCATTTATTACTTTTATTCGATTGCAATTTTGAATTGGAAGAGAGTCGGATGACAAATCTGTCCCAAAGAGGCAACTCGGCCAGTATCAACATACCAAGTCCGCACTTGCCTAGACAGGAATCTGACGCTCCCGCCCCAAAGTAACTTGTACAGCATCAAGCCTTGTGAGGATAGTGAGGGGAGAGCTGCAAAGAGTGAGACTGACGTTGCCTTTCCTTGTGGTTGGTCCTTTTCTTACATTGCTGCCGCACCGGGACAGCCTGGGTGTCGACAGAGTGAGTTTCTGACGCTCTGACGGCGCAATGTATGCATTGGTCAGCCGGCTTACATAAGGCCGATATAAATAACTGCCAAATAGGGAAAGAGCTCGGGGCTTTTATCTGACAGATGGAGATGTAGTTGCAGTAATTAGTAGCTGTACTATGTATTGTAGTTGTAGAGGTGTAGTTGAGCTGGCAAGATCGCCGGCAGTTTAGTCTGAGACCAACTCCGAGGGCATATTACTCGCTTTCGTTTTAACAGTGAGCGTAGTCAGAGTAGTTGGGCTATTCAATAGTGAAAGTCAGAGTGACAGTCGGGTTGGTTAGCACGGGAAGACTAAATTGAGTAGAATTAAGAACATGATAAAAGAAAAGAAAAAGAAAAAGAAAAAAATAAAGGATTAAAAAAATAAAAGAAAGCAAAAGGGATTACTGACTCAACCCGGATTTGACAGACCCAAACAGGAATTTAAAAGTACAGTCAAACTGGTATAAGACATGATATAACAGACAATACAGACGTCAGCCTAACCGACAAGACGAACGAGAGAAAAGTTGTGTTGGATTCCCATCTGATATATGAACGCTGTCATCCCATCTCCTGCATCTCTTGGATTATGATCTTGCCAAGACTGTCCATCTACTACACAGCCAACTATAATCACAGCTGCCATGGGTGAGATGATTTACGCACTCATGGCCCAGTCCCTGACTCGGCCGTCGGCCCCCCTCGATAAGGTCTACGGCAGCCGGCCATCCTCTTCCAGGCCAGCAGCCATTCGCCCAAACACCGACAGGCAGTCTCCAACTTATGGCTACAGTGGCTCTGCCGACTCGGACACCGACTCAGACTCAGACATCTCAAACACCTCGACGCTCCTACTGTCACACACCAGCACCACTGACGACCTCGCTCTCTCGCCAGTCTCCTCTCTATCTCCGTCTCTGTCTTTATCTTCATCCACATCTTCATCCACATCTTCGCCTACGTCAACGCCCAAAGAACAGCCCTTTCCGTTTATGCGCCTGCCCCTCGAGGTCCGCCTCCAGATCTACCACTGGACCCTGGGCATGAAGTCGGCGCCGCGTGTGGCTCCCGAGAATGCAGTACCGTCTGCGAGTACATACAGACACGCCGCCGACGCGAGTGCCGCGCAGGCCGCGGCGGTGGCCCTGTCCATGTCGGCATCGAGCGCGCTGTTCTACAACTGCATTCCCATGTATTTCGGGAACAACCAGTGGGGCGGCGTGGCGATGGGCGTCTTTAGCTCGACGATTCAGCAGCTGCCGGTCGAGTACAAACGAGTCGGGCGGGGCGAGGATGAGCAGAGCGAGGACAAGCAAGAAGGCGAGCGCAGCGCGGACAACAAGACAGACAAAAAGAACAAGAAGAACAAAAAGACAAAAGACATCCTCCCGTCGCACCGCCCAATAGGGAAGAGCATCCCGACGAGCCTCTTGCTGGCGAGCCGCCAGATCTACAACGAGTCCTGCCGCATCGGCTACGAGGAGAGCGAGTTTGTGTTTGTGCGCATCTTCTCTGCGGCGCTGTCGACGGCGGCGCCGTTTGTGGGGCTGACGCTGTCGTCGGCGTGGCAGCGCGCGGCCGTGCGGCACCTGAGGATCGAGCTGGATGTGAGCGAGGGGGATATGGGGATCCCTGTAGAGGACAAAGACAGCAAAAATGACAGGGCGATTCTGGAGGCATCCAAGTGGACAGCCCTGTGTGCGTCCCTCACAGGACTGCGGAGCCTGCGGCTGCTGCTGAACGTGACAGAGGCCTCAGCAGCCAGAGGGCCGCTTCCCACGGGCAAGGACGTTTTGCAGGAGAGCCCCCTGCTGGACGGCCTGCTGCTGCTGAAAAACATCAGGCAGATCGAGATCGAGCTGGTGTGGACGCGGCGCGGGCGGTTCGCGAGCCGCGAAGATGGCATGGACGCCGCCGACGTGGCGGCCAACCTGGCGTGGTGTGCGGCGTTGCAGGAGCGGCTGCAAGCGGTGTCGCGGGCCAAGGTGGTCAATGCCGAGCAGGTGTAGTGTGGATATACTCGATGCAAAGGGCTGATAAAATTATTTGAATTGTTTTTGTATGATAGGCCAACTAGAGATCAAAGACAAAGCCAAGAGCAAAAGCAATAACGGGTAAAAAGAAGAAGTGAGAAAGAAAACGAGATGACAAGAAAATTGTGAGAGAAAGAGAGATAGAGACAAGGTCCGTTGCAGTCATTGATCGTCGTTTATAAGCGCCAGTAAAGCAAGACAAGACAAGATGGAGATGGGATATGAAAAGAAAGTTTCAACGGATATAAATGAGTGACGAGAATGACGAGGATGAAAACTGAAGACTGCAATCGTTGCTAGCGTATCCTGGGCACTGAAAATGGTAAAACAAATCGCCAGAATGGTCGAAATAAGTGAAACAAAGGAATGAAAGAAAGAAAAGGAAATAGAAAAAGAAGAAACAAATCAAACAAACAGAACCGATGCAAAAGAGTCGAACCAAACGAGAAGCATAGAATGAATAATAAAACATTAACAAACACCACAGCACTAGCATACTAAGCACTAAACACAAAAGACTCGTCTCCAACGCGGGCCTCTAGATCTCCCAAGTAAAAGACCTGGAATCTACAGCCGCAGCTATAGCTCCTCGTCTTCGTCTTCTTCCTTCACGGAATTCACTGGCACCTTGGCCGCCGCCGCCGCCGCCGATAATGCGGCGCCCAGACCAGACGGCGATGATGCTAGGCCAGAGGACCCCATCGACGACCCCAAAACACTGCCTATCTGTGCCTGCCCCTGGCTGTGCGCTGCCTCTGCCTTGGCCAGAATGTCGCCCAGTGCCGGTGGAAAGGCCCCCGAGTTGAGCACAGACCGCGGATCGCCGTCCGTGCCCTCGGCCACGCTCGCGCGGTGCTTCTTGAGCGGGCTGCCAATCACCGACTCGTCCGGCAGGCTCTTGCCGCCAAACAGGCCGCCGCTGCCACTCGTAAAAGAAACCGACCCCGGCAGGCTGGACGCGGATGCTGCCGACGTGCCCAGTACCGAGGCGTCGCCCGTCGATCCGTTTCGTGATGCCGATGCCGAGTTTCCGTTCAAATTTGCCGTCCCATCGGTCGGCGTCGGCGATTTGCTAAAGGCAGTGCTGTCCGGCTCGACCGAGTGCTGGCGCTTTAACCGGATGCGGTTGACGCCGTCGGCAAGCTCGCCCGAGAACTTGGCATCATCGGGCGCAAGCAGGTTCGACTTTGAATCGCCGCTGCTCTTGTCCTCGGCATCGTCCACCTTGTCTTCGTCGAGCTTGTCCAGGATCTTGGCGCGGTTGGAGGCACGGCCGTTGCTTTCATCGTAGTCGTCGTCTTCGCTATCCTCGTCCATGTCGTTGCTGTTGAGGGTCACGCCAGGCACGGCCCCAACGCCGGCAGTGCCCGCGAGGCTGCCGTTGCGTCTGTGGGCCTTTTTCTGGCGCACGCCGCCGGCATCGTTGTCGCGAAAGGTAGAGAAGCCGACCGTGCCAGCGGTCTTGAGCGGGCCGATATTGGAGAAGTCGAGCTGGGCAGAGCGGCGCTTGTTCTCCGTGGGGGTCTGGTGGGATTTGCTCGAGGCCACGAGTCCCATTTTTTGCAGCTGGCGCGAGCCGCGGTAGAAAAAGGTAAACGTGGCATAGGGCTTCTCCGGCCCGTCGATGCCGGTGACGGTCTGGGTTGAGATGGTCTTGGGGTCGAGCGTCTTGGGCTTGGCAAAGCTGGTGGTGTGTTCGACATCGGCATCGACGCCGCCGCCGCCGTTGCCGCCACCCTCGGCGTCGTCGTCATCGTGTGCGTCAAACTGCGGCGAGTACTCTCCCTTTTTGATCTCGCCTGATGCGAGCACACGAAACATGGCCACCTTGATCTGGCCGGTCGCCTCGGGCACAGAGTCGTCGTCGGAATCGTCGTCGTCGTCAGACAATGGAATGTCATCGAGCGCCTCAAGAGGTGTCGTCGAGTCGCCGTACCTCAGGGCGCCGGTGCTGCTCCTGCGTGAATGACTTGTGCCTGCCTGCTTCTGCTTCTGCTGCTCTTGGCGTCTCTGGCGCTTTTCAAAGCGCTGTCGTCTCTTTTCCAGTTTAACCTTGGCGTCGTCGCCCTCGAGATCGAGGCCGTTGAGCCAACGCTCAAGACCGACTTCGCGGAACAGGAATTCACGTTCAGCCAGGCCGCCGCCCTCGGCATCGGGCACCTGGACCCAGCGACTATTGACCCAGGTTTCCTCGCCGGGGCGCAGGAGAGTGGCGACCTCTTCTTTGGCACGGCCATCAAAGTAGATGTAGGCAGCAATTGTTTCGTTTTCTGAATTTGTCATGGGGATGTAGGGATTGACAAGGGTAGTGAACTTGGAGTCCGGGTTGGCGGAGGGCAGTTCGCCGACGATCTGGGGCTTGGGGTAGGGGTTTGCATCGGTGGGCTTGGGGGTCGAGTATGGGATGGCGAGGTTGGGAGTGAGCAGGGTGATGGAGATGGCAAACTTTGCGGACTCGGCCTTGCCGGAGTCTGGGGTGATCTGCGGGTCGGGGACGGGAATGTAGCTATTGATGCGGCCAAAACGGGACTGCTTGTTAATGCCGTGCTCAGGGAGCGGTGCTCCATTGGCATGGATGCTCACCGCGATGCCCTTGAAGCAAGGCATCGTAAGGTGTGGAGGTGGAGGTGGAGGTGGTTGTTGTAGAGGTGAGTGTTGAGGGGTGGTATGGATGCTCGTCGGAGGTGAGTCGGTGTCGAGCTGCGTGGCTGTCGATGGCGTGTCAAAGCAAGCAACAAGTCAAAGCCAAGCAGAGATGTATCTGATGCACAACGGTGAAGAGTGGAGGCAGAGTGAAGTGAGGTGGATGTCTTGAAAGTGTGTCGATGTCTCAAGTCCCGGTCTCAGTCCCAGTCCCAGTCTCGGTCTCGAGTGCCCCGCAGCTTCACGCGATTAACGATGAGCTAGGCTTGTATCGATACAGGTGATGTAGGCAGTAGTCCCAGGCAGTCAACAAAGGAACTCTGGGGGTGGCCGCCGTGCTCGGATGGGACTTTAGCTCAGAATGATGCAATAGCGCGCGGGCAGTGAGTGGGTGGTCGCAGGCGAGCTGCTGGCGTAGCTAGTGTAGCTGGTGATAGAGCACTGGCGGTGCAAGGCGATGGATGCGATTGACGAGAGGTGAGAGGTAATGTCGTGGCCGTGGAGGTCGCAGTAAAAAGAGGTGAGGTAGGGCAAAAGTAGACAGAAGAAGACGAAGGATCAAGGATCGAGGAGGAGGAAGTCGATGATTGGCGGGGTTTGGAGGTCGGCAGATGGGCGATAATTTTAGAGAGGTGTGGCTAGTGGTGGGAGTGACCTAGCCGGCACGGCAGTAATCCAGAGTGTGTATGTAGAATACAGTCAGCATCAACAGAGAGCAAGATAGCTAGCTGGGAGGCGAGGCTGGAGGCTGTTGGCAAAGGAAGAGAAAAGAGTGACAGCTGAGAAGAGCAAGCGAGAAGGAGAGGAAGGAGCTCGGAGAGGAAGAATATTGTTTCGGCAATAAGGAAAACAATTTAATGTTTCTAAAAAAAAAATAGACGAAAAGACGAAAAGTCAAAAACAGAAGGAGCGGTGGAAGTGGCAGGAGAACGGAGCAGCTACGCCCAAAGAATACAGAATAGGGGAGCTGAGGGCACAGTAAAATTAGGATTGAGGAAAGAGCAGAGATTAAATTGGTGACTGACGAGGGGGGGGCTGGTGCTTGGAGCTGGAGCCGGTGGTGCCTTCCCGATGTTTACTTTTTGCAATTGATGCAATTTTTTGCAGTCATATTCCGACTAAATCCAGCTAAACAGTACACAATAGTGCAACTTTGGAAGGTGCAAATTTGAAATCCACGGAAGGAGCAATGGGCAAGATTACTAACATTGTATTTACTTTACAAAGTGAAGCAATAAACAGCCAGAAAATACACAACGAAGATAATGCAGAACACAACGAAAATACAGCAACATGACAATGACAAATGAGGGGAAGCCAGCAGCCTAGCGCAGCCGTTAGCGGCCGGCAGCCTGTAATTTCCAGGAGCGCGGGAGGACAGCCGCCTGCCAGCAGACGTGGCTGTTTCGCTGTCTTGTCTGCTGTTTGTTGTTTCAGCTTTTCGCTGTGCCATTGATATCTGCAGATATACATACTTGGATGTAAAGATATCGAAGGACAACAGAGCGATAAGCAGGCCTATTGCTGCTTGCTTGGCTGGTGTAGCTGTGCTCATCCTTGTGTCTCGCCTTTGTCTGGACCCTGCACGATCCTCGAGTCGTGCATGTTCATATTCTGCTTCACATTATTCAAGTTTATTGTATTATATTCTCTTCCAGACAATCACGCAGCCTGTCAGCCTACTCGCATCCCCTCGGTTATGAAACGAAGAGTTTTCTGCAGAGATATCGTCTGAAACTTTACGGCATCTAGCTGTTATAGATACGAAAAGATGGAGAGAAAAAGAGAAAACAAAGGAGAAAAAAAGAAAACAAAAAGCGGTGGCTGACTCTGCTATGTGCGTGGCGGTGAGTGTTTTTTTCTCTTATTATTTTTTATGTAAATATACATCCCCTTTTCCATCACATACTACACACAGTATGTACTGGATCGTCTCGTTTTGCTTTAGTGAGCGTGAGCTGTGGTGATAGTGGGGCCTAGGGGATAAGGAGATGGGCACTATAAAATACTCTACAGAGAGTGAGAGAGATAAAAGATGGCGGGGAAGGCGCAAGGATAGCTCCGGTGGTTGTGAACACGCTCAGTACATAGTAATTACTATGTATGCTAAGGCGCACACTAGCGGGTGTGATCGCGGGTCACGGGTGGGCCCCCGCGAGCTGTCTCCTTTTCTGTGCTTGGTGGCTGCGTGTCCGATTGTGTGCTGTACTCACTCTGTGATACGCTGTATTTGTATCTCATGTGCTAGAAGTCTGGAAAGTGGGGCTGCCGTTGTCTGCTGTTTGCTGCATCCGCGTGCATCGGGGACTGGCGGCTACTCTGTAGACGGATATGAAGAGTGCTGTTTACTATGTATGTGAATGCTGTCGATTGTTTGTCGAGTATCTAGCTGCTTGGATGGCATTGCACTATTGGCGCTCGTTTGGGTTTATTTCGAATGACATCACAGCCAGATGATGTTGAATGTTCATGACATAAGCTTATATAAGCAGCCGATACACGGTACATATAGTCTTTCGCAACATCCTTTAGCTAAATTCACTGCAACCTCGAGGTTTGATTTTTTTGATTTTATTGATTTATTTATGTTCATTAATCTCGTTATTTTTGATATGTCATATGCTGTCTCTACAAGTTGATTTGTTTAAACTCCATGTCAAGTGCGTAAATCATGATGAATTGTACCTATATACCTCCGTCTATGGCCTTTCATACCCCAGATATATATCAAAAACAGGTAATGTGCAGAGAAAAAAAAATAACACCAACGAAAGAAACAATGAACACAAAACAAACACTATGACTCGGCATCAAGTGTCAGTGCTTCTACCTTGTGCAGCGGCGACTCGGCCGATACGGCAGACGACAATGCAGCGGCCCTTTGGCTCGGCGACTTGTCACGCAGACTGGGCGATGCCGGACGGCTGCCCTTGCCGCGGAACAG
The DNA here is from genome assembly GCA_022392945.1 of Ophiostoma australiae. NCBI lineage: Eukaryota > Fungi > Ascomycota > Sordariomycetes > Ophiostomatales > Ophiostomataceae > Ophiostoma > Ophiostoma australiae. The sequence goes on from JAKRGJ010000010.1 coordinate 625,860, forward strand.
GCTGATGTGCTCGCGCTGGGCAACGTACTCGCTCGACGCGTGGCCCAGGATATCGCGGATCTCGCGGCTGCGGTGGCCCTTGATGCGGGACACGTCGACCGACGAGTACTTGGCCAGCGCCCGGCCGACTTCTGTGCCTGCAGCAACGACACTGGGAGCGGCAACGACGGGTGTGTTTGTGGTGCTGCTGCTGCTGCCCTGTGGCGTGTGTGTGCTGCGGTCGACGACAACCAGGCGTACCGCATCATTCTCCGAAAAGTGGCCCTCGACATCGACGACACCGACGGGCAGAAGGCCGGCGTGGTCGACAAGAGCCTGGTAGGCGCCCTGGTCGATAAAGATGGTGCCGTGCGGCGACAGGCCGTGGAGGATCCAGAAAGAGCGGTCGCGGACTGGCTCGGACCACGGAAGGAAGCGGGTGTGTAGTGGCGGCTTGGGGAGGGCGGCAACCGATGATGATGTGGAGGGAGTGGTGGCAGACGCAGGGGTGGCAGAAGCAGCAGATGCAGATGCAGCGGCAGCGGCGGCGGCCATTAATGGCAAAGAGGCAAACGACGACGATTTTTGCGCCGGCAGGCCTTGGCTGGCCTGAATATGGGCGAGAATCTGGACCAGGTTGTCGGGCGTTGACGAGCGCGTGATGACGGTCGTGACACCGGCAGAGGTGGCCAGGCGGGCAGCAACGATCTTAGTCGACATGCCGCCAGTGCCCAGTGCTGAGCCGGGAGTTGAGACTGAACGTTAGTTTGTGTATATGCATGCATGTATAGATAGAAAAGGTCTTACTGTCGGCTTCGAGAGCGTTAATGTCCTCGACAACCTCGATGGGCTCGGCATCGGGGTGCTGCCGCGGGTTCTTGGTGTACAGGCAATCGACGTCCGTCATGAGAAACAGCACATCGGCGTGGATCATGGCTGCCGTGATGGCCGACAGGGTGTCGTTGTCGCCAAAGCGGATCTCCTCGACGGCCAGCGTGTCGTTCTCGTTGACAATGGGGATGACGCCCATGTCAAACAGCTCGTTGAATGTGTTCTGGGCGCGCAGATACTGCGTGCGGTCGGCAATGTCGTTGCGCGTGAGCAGGATCTGGGCAATGGGCTGGCGCAGGTGGCTAAAGAGCGAGTCCCAGAGGCTGATGAGGCGGCACTGGCCAATGGCCGCGAGCGCCTGCAGCTGGGCGAGGTGCTTGGGGCGGTGCTCGACGTCCATGCGGCGCAGGCCAACGCCGATGGCACCGGACGACACGATGACGACACGGTGGCCCTCCTTGCGGAGACGCACGGCGGTCTCGACGATCAGCGAGAGCGTGGCGATGAGGGGTTCATGGCTGACGGCGTCGATGATGGAGCTCGTTCCTGGGCTGTTAGAGGCTGCAGATAGATGTAGGGTGACGTGGGTGACATACCGAGCTTGATGACAATGCCCAATGGGCGAGGTCCCTTCATGGCTAGAGAGTTAGAGGTGGCCCGATTATAAAAATAACAAAGTGAATGAGGTGAGTATAGAATTAGAGAAATGACGGGAATTATAAGAAAGATGAGAAGGATAAACAGCCGGTCATCAAAATCGTGAGATGCCCCTCGATGCAGTCAATGTCGGGCACGACACGAGGCTGTGGGGAGACGATGATATAAAGTCGGGGCAGCAGGTATATAAATGGAGTCGAGTTGTCAAGACGAACCTCGTCCACTCATAGAATCGAGTATATAAAACTCGGAGGAATATGAAAGATAAAAAACTGAAATAAAGAAACTTACATGTCTGGTGAACACTCTGCATTAGGAGGCTGCCGTGTGGATCCATGGCTGCATGCCCAGGCCTGTGAGTATATGTGACAAGGGGTAAAGGTGACGATGGAGGTTGGTTCAAAAACGAAGACAGAAGAGGAAACGACGCTGGCTTGTGCAGATCGTCACAGCGGTGATACACGATGCTCGACGTTCGATGCCCACAATGGCGATGCAGTCAGACTGCCGGTTGCTCTTTCTTGATTCGGCGTCGTGCACTTGCCGCAGGGCGTTCTATCCAGGCTCTTTTCCTTTTTCAAAATCACTCTCAAAACTCGTGGCAATATCCAAAAACAGAAGGAATGTCGTCGGTGTCGACTGCGTTGGATCGCAAGCGCAAAAACAATAATTAAATTAAATGCCAAATTAAACCCATAAATAACACTCTCGTCAAACACAGGGCGTGCGGTTGGTCAATTCGAGTCATTCGGGGAGCTGCTCTTCTTTTTTTGCAGCGGTATCGATTACCGACATCGGGCTAAGATATTGGAAAAGACTTTGCTCGATAGGCGTCATACGGTGAGGCCCGGTCTGGGATACAGCGCAACAATACTATGTAGCGCGTAGTGAGAGTGCCAAAAGTGGGTCACGTGTATGCCGCTGAAGGCCAGAACTGACCGCCTACGGAGTACAGAGTATGTACAGGGAAAGGCGGCAGAAACAGCACTGTATAGTGGGCCGTTAGAAACATTACAGTCTCGACGTCAATTCAAATATCAACAGCAGTTCACGATAGTGACTTATTGGCACAACACGACTTATTGGCACAACACACACACACACACACACACAATGTCGTCAATACCAGAACAGCCGGCGTCTACGCCAGCACCAACACCCACACCTGCATCTGCATCTACATCTACATCCCAGATCGAGCGCTTCCTCGAGAATGACCCAAAACGCACCGGCTTCGACCCGGCCACCGGCTGGTGGATGAACTACTTTCGCATCCTCACCGGCCAGGTCACTCCCGAGGGCATCCACCACTACCGCGAGTGGCGCTACCGCCAGAACGAGGAGCGTGACTGCAAGCGCTGCGACGAGGCCCGCGACTACCTGCTCAAGTACAGCCCCATTGTGCGCTTCATGGCCGAGAAGACGACGCAGCTGGGCGGCCACGAGATGGACGGCAGCAAGATTGTGTGCGCGCGGTGCCCGGCGCGCGTGACCGAGGTGGAGGTCAAGGGCGAGGACGGCCAGGTCAGAAAAGAGCTGAGCGTGGTGCGGCAGGGCGGCGGCTTCCACCCCGACTACGGCATCCTGCTGTGCGCCAACGAGATGCGCGACCGCAAGCACCTCGAGGACAACCTGGCGCACGAGATGGTGCACGCCTACGACCACCTGCGGTGGAAGATGGACTGGGACAACCTGCGGCACGCGGCGTGCTCGGAGATCCGCGCGTCGGTGCTGAGCGGCGAGTGCCGGTGGACGCGCGAGGCGGTGACGCGCGGCAACTGGAATCTGACACAGCAGTTCCAGCACTGCGTGCGGTCGCGGGCGATCCAGTCGCTGCAAGCCCGGCCGCGGTGCAGGGACGAGGCACACGCGGCCAAGGTGGTGAACGAAGTGTGGGACTCGTGCTTTAGCGATACGCGGCCGTTTGACGACGTGTTCAAGTAGGCGAGGTCTGGTTGATGCGGCATCCTGAGTTGTCTTTGGACAGATCGGAGATGATAATGAAATATCCCCCTTGTAGCTCTGTAGCATATAATGATATCATAGTATTATAGAAACTGCTGATAGCACAACATGGCGGTAGAGACAATGCAACGAGTGCAGACGATGAATGAATGCATGAATCAATAAACCAAAGAACCAAAGAACCAAACAAATATAATAATAGAGAAGTCAAAATCAAAACGCCCAACACCTCGTCCGATGCTTGCCAGCTGCGCCCTGCCTTGCGCCATGTAGATTAGATCCGCTTCGTACTTCCGCATGCCATAAACTGCACTTGTCGTCAACTTCAGCTAATGTCGTCACTGCTACTCGCCGCCCCGGCCCTTCTCGCGGTTCGTTGCCCGCTCTCCCTTAACACAGTGCTTGATGATCCAAGGATGTTGCTGCACTGCGTCCAGCGGTAGTCTCTTCTCGGGGTCCAGCACCAGGAGCTGTTTGTTAGCATAGTTCGTAAGAATATAATATGAAAAAGAAAAAGAACAAAATAGGCTCACCTTCTTGATAAGGTCCCGTGCTTCCGGGCTGACAAAGGACGGAATCGTCATGTCTGCGCGCGCAATGCGCCGGTGTGTCATCACCATGGTGTCCTCGAACGGCGCCTCGCCCACCAGAAACTCGTAGGTCAACACACCCAGACTCCACAGGTCTACCTTCTCGTCGTACGAGTTGTCGTTGCCGTTGCCGTGCGGCTTGACCATCTCCGGCGGCAGGTAGTCCAGAGTGCCACACAGCGTTGTGCGGCGGTGGTTGGGTGCGTGCACGCTCCAGCCGAAATCGGAAATCTTGAGCTCGCCGTGGATGCCGACCAGGATGTTTTCCGGCTTGATATCGCGGTGGATGACGTGCTTGCGGTGCAGGTAGCGCAGCGCTGACGCCATCTGGGCCACGTACTGGGCCGCCTTCCACTCGGGGAAGCGGTTTTCGCGCCGAAGGTGCTTGTACAGCTCGCCGCGGCCGGCGAACTCGAGGATCAAGAAGATGCGCTTGCTGTCGTGGAAGTGGCCGTACATCTTGAGGATGTTGGGGTGGCGCAGGTTGCTCTGGATCTCGACTTCGCGGCGCACCTGCTTCTCGACGCCCGAGCCGTGCTGCAGCTCAGCCTTGTACAGCACTTTGAGCGCGCAGATAAAGCCACTGCTGCGCTCGCGCGCCAGGTAGACACGACCAAACTTGCCCTTGCCCAGCGGCCGGCCAATCTCAAACATGCCCAGGTGGAACTGGCGAGGCTGGTTGTAGAGGGGAGCGCTGCTGTCGAGAGCGCTCTCGCCCGAGTCGAGCGAGACTTCGGTGGCGGCTGTTGATGCTGATGATGCTGTCGTCGCCGAAGAAGATGTAGTCGTTGCTGAAGATGCCGTTGCCTTTGACGACGACGACGAAGCCGTTGCTGTGCTTGTTGCGGATGTGACGGTTGCTGTCCTTGAGGGGGCGGTTGTGTTGGAGCTCTGGGACTGCAGAGCCACCTTGAAGAGGTTGTTTCTCGCCGTGCTCTGGCCAGGCTGTGTCGATGGCAAACCCTGGATAGTTAGTTATGCTGTCTGGCTCGTAGAGAGTGAGAAGGAGAGTCTACCTTGGCTTTGGGATATGCGCGGGCACTGTCGTTTTCGTCGTTGACGGACATGCGCTCGAAGCGAGACTCGAGCGCGCGAGTGGCCGCCATGGTGATGAGAAATGTCGAGGATGCGATAGAGAGAGAGAGAGAGAGAGAGAGACGGAAGATGGAAGACGGAAGATGCGATCTCGAGGATGTGATGCCAGAAGATGGAGGATATCACAGGATAGGACGAAGAATGACTGAAGAAGAAGAGAAGAGAGAGCAGACACAAGCAAGAGAGGACTGTTGATGTGCACACCAAGAGACAAACAAGTAGAAGAAGCGCTGTCGGACACAGTCTGGGGAGAGACGGCAGTCTTATCAAGTTGCGAGCTCACAGTTGAGAGTAGAATTAAGTACGAGTAGAACTAACCTACACAATAAACTAAAAATAAAACAATACAATAGTTCAATAATTCCAATAGAAAAATACAAACGAAGGCGCTGAGTCGTCGCTATGGTGCCCCTAAAGCAAGTAACAATGGGCTCCAATAGCGTCCGATAGTGCCTGAAACACAAAGTGGTGGTGTGTTTTGGTGTATTTTGGTGTATTGTGGCGCTGTAGCGTGCGTGTTGCCTGGGCGACCGCCATCCAACATGACTAAGCCAGCGATACTGTGCTTATCTTATCATCCATTAAGACGACCCGCATGTCCCAAATAGGAAATAATTGATGGCATCCAGCTTCGCGAGCTGTCAACGTCGATTTGTATTCGTCGGACAAGCTCTAGCGACCCTCAGTGAGGTTTTATGAAAAGTTCAGCCCGGTTGCTGAGACTTGGACTTTTTTGCGGAATCTGCTGAGATTTATCCCAAGAGCTGCATGGCATGAGCCATGAAAATGTCTCCAAGTGGACCTTGAAGGCCATCTGAGGGCTTCTCGTCTTCGGATTCTTCGACGTCGGACTGTTCATCGAAGTTTTCATCTCTGTATTCCATCCCGTCTACCTCAGCATATTCTACCGACTCCATCACCTCTTCTTCGTACACCATGCTCTCATCGTACTCCTCCTCAGTCTGGCTCTCTTCGCCATACTCCACCGACTCCATCACCTCTTCTCCATCCACCGTGCTCGTGTCATATTCCTCTCCAGGCTGATCTTCCTCTTCCTCTTCCTCGTACTCCTCCTTATGATTTACAACTTCAGAAGCCATCTCCAGCAGCTCCTCGTCAATAGACGTAATGCTCCACGTCATGTGCCGAGCTTGGTTCGAGTCCTCCTCTTCGCACTCCTCCTCGTACTCCTCGTTGTGATTGATAGCTTCAGATGCCATCTCCAGCAGCTCCTCATCAATAGCCGTTATGTGCTGAGCTTGGTTTGAGTCCTCCTCTTCCGAGACCAAGTCCAGTCCCGCGTACAAGGTTCCCTTCATGTGGCTCACGAGCTTGTCCCGGAATTCCGGCTGCTCGGGCGGGCTGGCGCACATCAGCCCAGTCTCGTCGAAAAGGCTGTCCACAGTCTCCTGGACACAAGGAAACAGTTCAGTGTCAAAGATAACGGTATGGTGCTCGCAGATGGCCAGGCTGTCTTCCTGCGAGAGGGGCATGCTCGACAGACGCTTGTCGTTGAGCTGCACAGTCTTGGTGGCATAGAAGCGTACAAAAAGCTTGGCGACGCACATAAATTCTGTCTCGTGCAGGATCGAGTGCATGTCCATGGCCGGCGTGATGGGGGCAAAGTAGTCCTCGCTGCGGCGGCCAATGGCGGCCATGCAGAAGGAGGCGCTGTAGACTGCGGCGCACTTGATGCTTCCCCAGAGCATGGCATCGGCAACGGCGGGCGTGATGTGCTCCTCCGGAACCTCAATCAGCAGAAGCAGCTGGTAAAGAAGAGCGTTGAACGCCATTGTGAATAGTAATGAGTGGTTTGGTGTGAAGGTGGTTTTGGTTGATTGGTGGTGAAAGTGGTTGATGGTTACGGATGAGAATGCAGAATGGGAATGAAGAGCAGAGACGCCCATTATATGCAGAGATCCGCGACAGAGGTGGCGATGGCAGGGTCTACTAGGCCAAAGTGAAGCCTTTGCCAGAGTCTACAGCAGAAATACATATTTGCCATCAGATACAAAGAAGGTGTCTAAGAGTCTACAGAAGAAATGCTACATTCAAATCATATAAAGGAGGTCCATCCAGGGTCTACAGCAGAAATACCACATTTGCCATCACGACAAAGAGACTTTGTAGACCTTGTGGCGATAGGACTTTTACTTTGCAAGTACTGTTGGTAGTCGCTACCAGACATTAATGCTATGTCATAGACATATTATAGGTTAAGAATACACGGCTTAGTAGACCGTCAGACGTAAAGTCTGTTATGCTGAAAGAGTTTTCAAACGGCTTTCTCATGACTCTACAATAAGAAAGGCATTTGGTGCTGTCTTGTGTAAGAGCAGGGCTGGGCGGCATTTTGGAAGCATGCGCTCCGTTTCTGTATCTAATGTAAATTTGATTAAGCATGACTTGTCAACGTAAAGGTTTTAGTAATGCCGTAATTACCGAGCAGCTGATCGTAAGGAGGCCAAATGCTGTAGCTGGCCTCGATGTCAGATACCTCACGTCTGGTGATAGCGTCCTCCATCTTCAAGCCCTTCAAGGCGGCATATAATAAACAATAGGCAAACGAAAACAATTAATTGCGATTCTTCGAGTATGGGTATGAAACAATAGAAACCAAATCTAAATCTATACCAAAAAATCAAGAGGGGTGCCAGGGCAAACAAACAGAATCAGAAACGAAGCAAAACAAATAGAACGCCCAAGACATTGTAGCACAAGGAGACACAACAGTAAAACAAGCCGCCTCAACACATCAGCACCGGCTAGCTGAGATACACCGGGATGCCGTACACGCACACGGCCGCGGCCGTCAGGTACCGGAACCGCGGGGCCCCGCGCGCAAGCATCAGGGCCTCTACCAGGGACGACTTGCCAGCCGCCGAGGATGCCCGTCCACGCTTTGACGACGACTTCTTATCTTTGTCGCCCTTGTCAGCCTTGTCAAAGGCTCCCTCGGGCACGAGTCCCCATTCCTCAAACGCCTGGCCGGCATACCGGTCAATGTCCTTGTCCGTGACATCCCACAGCGTGCCCACCACCGCAGGGCAGCCCGCCAGCATATAGTCCCACACCGTGCCGTGCAGCTCAAACTCGCCGTTGTAGTTGAGCCCGGCCGAGCTACACCCCATCAGCAGCGCCGCCGCCCGGCACTTTTCCAGCTTGCGCACGGTCCGACCGCGGATGTACTGCGCACCGCTGCCGTGACCAAAGTAGAGCATGACGTCCTTGTCGCACAGGATCCTCTCAAACTCGTCCTCGGTCGGCTCGCGCCCCACAATGCGCGTCCATGATGGGCCACGCAGGCTAGACGTCAGAGGGCCGTCAAAAGTTGTCTCTGTCGACGGCAGGTCGCCCGTCGGGTTGAGCATGTATGCGCCACTCGACAGAGAGGCGTGGAATCCGCTCGGGTGCAGGTCCTCGGGCTGCCTAAGCTCGTCCGCATCGTCGCCATCGCCCTCAATAGACTGCTGCTTCTGGTCCATAATCAGCCGCCGGAGGCATGCCAGCGACGGCACACGAGACACCGCCAGCTCCTGCATGCACGGGAGAGACTCCCACGGAAACACATGCAGCGCCTTGTCGAGCACAAGAATGCTGTGCAGGTGGTCTTCGACCACTTTCGATGCGGAGCTGGGCCGCGCCTTGCTCTCCCGCACGGCAGTATGGTAGGCATAGAGAGCATCAAAGGTCTCGACGACCATGGCATCGAATTCAATCTCGTCGTATGCGTTGCGCTCGCCGTGGAACTGCAGAATATCCACGACGAAATACAAGAGATCGTCCAGTGCGTCGTCAAAGTCGCATCCGTCAATAGTCGCATCGCCAAGTCCAATAAACAGATCCAGGATCCGGGCATCAAGAGCCACCCGAGTCGGCGCGGCCGATGTGGCTGATGTGGCCGACGCCTTGCCGCCCCGCTTCTTTCCACGCCCGGCAGGCGAGCGCCGAGACGGCAGGTGCTTGTCGAGGATGCTCTCAAAGGTCTTTTGGAACCGCGCAAAGATGGACGGCCGCCGCACGTGCTGCGAAAAGATGCCGCGGAATCCACCAAGCCAGATCTGCTCGACATTCTCCAGCAGCTCCTTGAGCCGCGTGTCCAACTCCTCGCGCTCGCTCCACCAGTTCGACTTGGCTCCCTTGACCGACATGTCACGGGCCCCGTGACAACTGTCGTTGATCGCCTGCACAATCTCCAGAAGCTCGCTCCGGCCCTGCTGGAAATTGAACACCTCGTTGTCCGCATCGCGCGAGATGGCACGCTCCAGCGGAAGACGGATCACAAAGGGGCTCTGGCCCGCCTGCAGCTTGGTAATGCACAGGTCGTGCTTGTTCTCGCTCAGCGCCATCGAAATCACGCTCCAGTCCTTGGGGATAATGTCAACATAGTCGCGCTGGAACCGGTTGATGCTAATGTCCGCAACACTGCTAGAACCGCCGCCGCCAAAACTCGGGCGTCTGGCAGACGACGATGTTGCCGATGCTGCAGCAGGAGACGTTGCTGGCCACCAGGAAATATCGCCGGCAATGTCTTGCTTAGTCATCATCGACTTTTCCACCAGCACCGCCCTGCGCTCGCGCTTCCACGTCATATTGCGCGCCAGCTCAACAGAGCAGCTGGCGTAGCTGGGGTGGCCGAGTGCGCGAGGCTTGCTCCAGGACGTGGCCGACAGAACAATGACGGCACTCTGCAGCATGCTGGAGATACGGTTGAGCGTCACCGAGTCGCCAGACACCGCGGCGATGGCCTGCGCCTCAATTAGACAGTCCTGGGCTTCCTGCAGCATCTCGATAAAATTGGAGGCCGCCTTGCCAGACTTGATTGGTGTGCACACAATCGCCCGCGTCTTGCTAACAGCCGGCGACCTGCTGAGAGAAAGCCGCTCCATGCCCTCAACCAGGGAAAGGCCGCTGGCCACGGCAGGGAAAGACAGCGTAGAGTCCTGGATCACAGAAAAGACGGCATCCCGTGCCATCTGCTCAGTACTGTGGCCCAGCAAGCATGCAGCAAGCGCAATGTGGCCGGCCAGAATCTCTGCCTGGCCCTTGGGCGCGACACCCAGGCCGTCGTTTACCGTGCCGCGCAGGATTGAAAGAGCCGTTGCCCAATCTTTCTTGCTCAGGAGCGACATCGCCTTTTGAGCCATGAGAATGGCATTCAGGCCAAGCACCGTCGGGTTGTCGTTCATTGCCAAGGCAGGGGCAGGAATTGGTGCAGCGACTTCTGAAACGGCAGCAACTGCAGAAGCCATACCTGCCTTTCTTGTTGTTCTTGTCACCGTTGTAGTCGTCGATGAAGTCGCTGCCTTGCGGGTGCTAGCTCTAGCAGGTGCCTTTATAGGTGCGGTCCTGGTAGTCTTCGTCGTCTTGGTAGCCGCAGCTGCCTTGGTTCTCCGGCTTGTAGCAGCCTTGGGTGCCAGTTCATCTTCGGCTGCATCAAGCATGGGAGTGTCCGGGGTTGAGAGGCGTGACACATGTTGGATAATGGCCTCGGCTTGCTGCATCATCTCGATCTCGTTCTCATCGTCGCCCATCTCGCGGTAGAGGTTTGCGAGATCGCAGGCCAGTGTGGCTTTGCGGCTCGTCTGGTCAACATTGTCCATCCGAGACCGGGCCTGGGCGACAAAGACGGCCGCCTTTTCCACATCGCCGGCCTTGAGGTGGACAGTAGCCAGCCAAGCCTCGGCTTGAGACAGAGAAAGGGCAGCATTTGTAACTGCCGCCACTTTTTGTGCCTGTTCTGCATAGTACATTGTCTCCTGGAAGAGGCCAAGATGGGCGTAGATTGAAGACAAGCGGAGCATGCTGTCGAACAGGGGGTGGAAAAGAGCCCAGAACTCGGGTGATGCCGAAGATATCACAGCACTTGACACTGAGGTGGCCGATGTTGTCGACGTATCAGGACCGGCTGCGGCTGCAGCTGCAGCTACAGATACATCGCCACTGCTGTCGTCGCCCTCGCTGTTGAGAGAGCCATCGGCCGATAGCAGTTTACGGTCCATCGACTTTTCCATCCGTGTCCAGTCCTGAAACAGCATACGCACACCACTTCTGCCATTCTGGAGGGCAGCAGAGTAGTCACCCTTCTCCAGGGCCACAAGCGACTGAAGGAAGCAGGCATGCGCCCCGAGTAACCGCTTCTGTGTTCCGCTCATTCTACCGAGCTTCTGTGCCTGTGCAGACCCGTCCGGCGAGTCAGGCTTAGCCTGGGCCAAGTGCTTGCTGGCCTCGTCAAATTGTCCCACCGTGATCAAATACTCGGCGTAGGTCAGGTGGAATCTTATTGCCGCACCCATGTGGATTGCCGTGTTGCTCTCCATGAAAGCGCGGATCTCGCCAAGGATCTTCTCTGCTGCCGCCGAGTCGCCAGTACGGAGGTAGTGCGAAGACAGTGCAAATGCCGACTCGTGGACAAGCGGCATGGTGAGAGCGCGGCCGTCGCATGACCCGTTGACAATGTTTGACAGATTCTGGGACAGCTCCAAGATCCTAGTGATAGCAGAATCGCGTCCCATTGCCCGCATGAACTCAGAAACAGAGTGGAGATGCATCTGGAACTCGGAAATGTTGTCTATCACCTGCTCTAGCTCGGCCAGTGTCGGGTGGTCTGCCATTAGTGCTCCCCAAGCTGACAGGCAGTTCTGGAAAACGTCAAGATTTGGATATCCTTCCGAGAAACCTGTCAGCGAGGCCGCAAGAGTCTGGTAGTGTGGAAGGTAGGCGGCAAGCGTGGAGTCATTTGCGAGCCCCTGGCTCTCCATGAGTCCCTGTGCTGCCTGTATTTGAGCGGCGATGTCGTCCAAGATATCCTTATTGTCGAGGTTGGCCGAAAAAAGTCGAAGAAGCGTCCGTAGTCTGCGAACGGGGTATTTCGTAGGGTAGTAAATGCCGAGTAGTGTCTCGACACACGAGTGTGCCAGGTCCAGCTTGTCCTTGCCATGAATAGAATGGAGGCGGTGCTCTAGCACGGCCGCATATTCGAGGTCCTCCGTCCCAGATGCCCAGTCCATATGAACCTCCTCGAGGCGGTGGATGGAAATCAGAGTGCGTGACAAAGACTCAACCTGATCACTAGTAGCCCACGCCAGACTTGGTGGCATGCTGTTCAGCGAGGCCGCGACCTGGGCCAGCGCGCCGCCGTCAACGAGGCAGCTCCGGATCGACTGCAAAGCACCCAACGCCTCGCCGATCTGGCCGCTGGACTTGGCAAGATCTGCCAAGCGCTCCAGCTTGAGTATAAGCTGGGCTTTCTCTCTCTCCGGACCAGGACGGTGCTTGATGCAGTCGATTGCACGCCGAAGAGCCTTGAGCGCCTCTGTGTCAAAATTGTCTGCGTTTTTCTTCCGCAAAAAGTTGTATCCGAGGTAGTAAAAGTGCGATATTTTAACAAAGTAGGAGGCCGATGCATCGGAGCCTTTCAGATCACCGAGATACTCCAGCACAGTGAGCGAGTCACTAAGGACGGAGTCTAGCTGTTCCCAGACCATACGGCCCTCCTCAATCATTGACTTGGTGACGATAAAAGCCGAGTCGAGGGTGTGGCGAATAGACTGGGTAAGAAGCTGTCGTCTCTGCTCGTATCTGAGAAAGTCCTTGGTACTGCTCTTGGCGGCAGGCGGCTTGCCCAGCCATCGGAGACAGAACCGCGGGCACTGGTAGACAAATGCCTCGAGAAGTGTTTTTGTTTTTGTTTGTGGCGGTGAGCCCGCAGTTGGCTTGGGCTGTGCTTGTGACATGAGCACGTTGACGGCAGACTTGCGCACGAGGCACACGTTGGCCAACAGTTCTTCGAGCTCTACCGTGTCGCCCTTGAGCGAACCCTTGATTGAGTCGAGCACATCTGCCAGCAGTGAGGCGCTGTCCCTGGGGTATTTCTTGGACAGGTTCTTCAGCTGCAGAGACAAAAGCTGGGCCGAGATGGAGCAGTACTTTGCGGCCGAGTCTTCTGTCTTGCTCATGAGTCCAAACATCTCGGATGACCAATGGACTGCCTCCTCAAGGTGTGCATTCTCCCGTGCCATGGCACTGAGACTTTGGAAGGTGAGAGCTAGAGGCGATTTCGAAGATCGAGCAATGGGATACTTTCCGGCCTGGATGAGTTGAAACATAATATCAAAAAAGCTGCGGCATGAAGAATAGGAAGTCGCCTTGCCGGAGGATCGACTACGGCGCGCATATGTTGAGAGGCAGCGCGAAAACGGACCGAGGACATCCTTGTCCGCATCGCAAGCCTTTTGAGACGGCATCATGGCCCAGCAGCGCAATCTTGTCTCGAGACTGAGAGACTGCAGCTCGAGAGCAGCAAGTAGAGGGATGCTGAGTTTTGGCTCTGTCGCATTGGGGTCCTCTTTGCTGGAAATGCTCGGCGCCAAGGAGATGAGAAGCTGTGAGAGAGATTCCATCTGCCGCAGGTATTTTTGCTGTTCTGCTGGGTTGGCCGAGGCCGCCTTGACACACTGAGAGATCAGATGCCCTGGAGAAGACTTGCAAGAGCGGCGCAGAAAGGGCAAGGCAGTCTCGATATAGGAAGGCTTCTTGAGCGCTGCCAGGATACGGAGAGCCTGAAGCTGGGAGGCGATGATAAGCTTTGTGGAGGACGTCGGGGTGGTGGAGAGGTCGCCGTAGTCGAGTATGTCAGCCGCAAAGGAGACTGCCGGCTCTGCTGGTGGTGCTGCAGGTGCTGCGGGAGCTGTGGTCTTGGCCGTGCCTCTTAATGATGCCGTCGTCACGGTCTTGGGTGCCCGCACTGTCTTTGCTGTCTTTGTCGCGGCGGCAGTTGTGGTCGCAGTTGCATCATAGATTGGTGTTGAAGGCGCTGTCGGGCCCTGGAGACGCTTCTTCAGAATGCGCAGCTCACGGGTGGCCTGGTCCAGCATGTTGAGCGCAAGCAGCTTGGCCACAAACGATGACATGCCGGCCTCCAGCTGCAGCTCGGGCAGAGCCACGGCCTTGCTGTCCTGTAATGTGCGAAGCGACGTGAAGGCCACACGCGCGCACTCCACGGCTGCTAGGCATTGCGAGGTCAGCGCACCAGCAGCAGATGTTGTTGACTTGCTGGCAGGCTTGATAGGAGATGTAGCGACACGGTTAAGTGTGCGGGGTTGAAGGGGGCTCATCGGCGCCGACATGGACCGCCGCAGGCCACCCTTTATCGTCGACTTGGGCGGCGCATCGTCGGTGGCCGTGCGGGCGGGTGTCTTGGGGGGGAGCGGTGCTTCGGCAGCCGGTGCTGTGTCTGGTGTTGGTGCTGGCGGGGGTGGTGCTGGCTTGGCCGCCTCGGTCAAGGCCTTGAGTGCTGCATTAATAATGTGTGTGGCAAGCTGTGCTTTTTCCTTGTCGGACAGTGTCGGCTCGGTGTCGTGTCGGGCATCGTCGCGTGCTGTGCCCGGTCGCCGTCTCGCTGTCGCGGTTCCTGGCCTTGAGGACGCGGCTGTGGGGGGTCGTGATGTCGAGGCGGCTCGTGACGATTTGGCTGTCGCTGCAGACGGTGGCGCGGAATTGGAGTCGGCGTCACGAAGGAGAGATTTGAGGGAGACGACAGTGGCTGGTGTGCAGGTGGCGGTCGACGCGACGGCATTGCGCACAGCCTCGACCTGAAGCTGTAGAGCCGCCATGTGAAGAAAAAGTCGCGCTATAATAGTCGTGAAGAGGGGGGTGTCGTGATGTCGAGGATGTCGAGGTCGAGGAGGAGGAGAAAACAAAAACAACAGGGTATATTAAAATCGTGCTAGTCTTTGATCATAGCATTGCAGGCAAAAAAAGAAGAGTCTAAATGTACTCCTGTAAGAGAAAGCAAACAAAGCAAGATGGGCAAACTGAAGAAAAGACGCGTCGCAAGGTATCGTGAAGATGTGATATTCTCTACCGGGGTGTCGTCGGAGGATCAGGCTGCAGAGCAGGCAGAAATAAGTTGATTACAAAGAGCAGCCCGAAATGGCAATAACCAAACAATGTACCCAAAGCCAATGGCACGTCACGGGAACAGGCGCGCGACTCCGCTGGTCTGTAAAAAGTCCAAAAGGGAAGGAAGCTTTTCACGGGCAGTACATAGCATGCGGGCCCTGGAATGCGGGTTTCGTGTTGGCACAGCAACGACGGCAGGTACCGCATTACCTCAGCGGTCTCCACAATTTGATTGGCGGATACTGTCGGCAATTTCAGGGCATCAAAAAGTTCGACTTCATCTGTCGATTCGCGTGTAAGCGAGCAGCAACGATTCGCACAATCGCTTCAGCATCTCGCCTGGTTCATTCATACAGTTCCTGAACTTTAAAATGAGCTCGCACACACTCATGGGACTGCGCACTGCAGCCAATGCGCAAAGGGCCGTCCGCCAGGTACCGACAGTGGCCACCCAGTCTAGACGGCTTACCCTGGGCCTGCTCAATACCCAGCACTACAAGCAGCACCGGCACCAGCAGCATCGCATGTTCGTCTCTCTTCCTGCAATTGCAAAGTCGTCTTTTTGGAAGTCGCTCATCCCCAAGCCACTACGGCGAGGTGATGACGGCACACTGCCCGTGGCCACAGCAGCAGCCAATGTTCGCAAGGCCAAGGAATGGAACCCCGCCACCTTTTACATCTTCTTTTTTCTGTTTGTTGGGTCCATGGCAATCCAGATGATCACCCTGAAAAAGGACTTTGGCACTTTTATGCGCCAGTCCGAGGCCAAGATCGGCCTTCTGAAGGAGGTGGTAGAGCGTGTCCAAAACGGCGAGAGCGTTGATGTTGAGCGCATTCTGGGCACGGGCGACCCTCGCCAGGAGGCAGAATGGGAGGCTGGTAAGTTACACACATTGTTTGTTAAATGGAACATCTTCTAACAGGCAAGTCATGAGAGAGATCCAGCGTGACGGGACGTCTCGCACCTCCAAGCGCAACGAAAAGGCTGCCGCTGAGGCCGCTGCTGCATCGTCGGCTGCAGCTGCCACCGCCTCGAGCAGCGACAAGGCAACACCAAGCACACCGACCACTACCGAAAGCTCGTCGACAGGCAAAGTTGCGTCTATTACCAGCTTCTATTAGGCGTCATTTGGGTCTATATACTTTTCGATTCCCCAGTCTCTTCGAAACTAGATGGACATAAATGCTGGATCTACTGGATCTACCGGATCTAAATGCTTGTCTATATGTTACTTCTGGTGTGCCGCCCGTCATGACAGCATGTCTTTGAACAGCGCCGGGTCAACACAGCCTGCAGCCAGACTGCTATTCCCGTTGAGGGAACTGCTAGAGCCGAGCTTCTGCAGCGCCTCTGCGAGTGGCGGGAGGACAGTGTCTGTCGGCATTTCCACGCGGACCGCCTTGCTGCTCGAGTTGCCTGCATCGATTCCAGCAAAGAACGCATCCTCGCCCCGAACACCGCCCATATTGACAATGCCAATAGGCATGCCGCGGTCTTGGGCCCGTTTCGCCAGGCGCCATGCCGAGTACGTGGCGAGAGACGTGGCCAGCACAAGAAGACGGCCGGCTTGGTCGACAGCGTCCTCGGCGGCATGCTTAACGGCCGGCGATATACTCTCTCCAAACATGACGACGGCCGGCTTCAGAATGCCGGGGGGTTTGGTCTTGGCGCCACTGCTGTCTGTGCCACTAATTTGGCTCGGCATCGTCCATGCACCGTCCGAGTCGACCTCCACAAACTGCTTGGTCCCGTCTTGTGCCTTGAGTGGGTTGGCAAGGCAGTGTGGGCATGGCGGGTAGCGGAATGTGCTGTATGGGGCGTCAGGCAGGTCGACATCGCCGTCGGGGTTGGATTTGATGCCGCGGATGAGCTTCATGCTGGGCGGCGCATTGTTTATTGTGCCGGGTGCGCCTGTGGTAGGGTTCTCTTTGTCGAATGCGCCGGCGTCCAAGGCCTTGGCCATGAATTCTGCCCAGACAGGATTCAGACGAGACAGCTCGGCCTGGAAGTCGTCGCGCGGGACTTCATTGTGGCAGGTTGTGCATACTGCCGATCGAAGGTAGCCGTGCAGCTCGACCGTCGACGTGTGTTCAGGCTGGGCGACGCGGTGAAAGGAGTCGACGTTCTGTGTGATGATAGACTGTACATAGCCGAGACGGCCCAGGTCGCGCAGAGCATAGTGGCTTGCGTTTGGCTTGGCCTTGTGTAGGGTAGACCAACCCAAGAAACTGCGTGCCCAGTACCGCTTGCGTGCTTCGTGACTTGCGACAAACTCGTGATAGTAGATTGGCCGGTACTGCTTGTTGATGCGGTATGTGCCATTGTCGCCGCGGTAGTCTGCCAGGCCGCTCGCCACGGACAGGCCAGCACCTGTCAGAACGACAGTCGACGATGGCAGGCCCGCCGGTGGAGGGGCCGTCAGGAAGGTCCCGAGCGCGTCTATCGCTGCCGATGTCGTGGTTGCATGGCGCGGGATGATGCGTGGAGCTGGAAACGGGTCGGTATAGGGAATGCGCATGAGCGGCTTGCGAGCGGCTGCAGCGGCCATGACGTATTGTGTTCCTCAAAGGCCAATGGCACTCTGATCGCGAGCTGGAGATATGACGACACTGACCAGACCCAGGGATGTGGATTGAGAGGCAGCTTTACAGTAGTTTTGGTCAAATGGTATCAATGGCTGCAAGAAGTGTCGAGTAGTATAGTATCGTCTAATCGTGTTATGAGTTTGTGCCGAGAGCGAAACGGCGTCAATCTGCGTAGGGCTGCTTTTATAGTCAATCTCGAGCATGCTGAAAGAGTTGGGCGTCTGTCGATGACGCTGGCGGATAGTTCAGATTCGTACGGCAGGCGACAGCGGCCTGGATCTAGCTGAAATTAGTGGGCAGTATGTAAGCAGTGTCTCGTTCATGCTACATACTTTTGTTACCAATTAACCGATCAAAGTGGGTCCTGCACGTTGTGGGCTGTTTAAGAATCCTATTATTTGAGAGTATTACACAGTGATAGATAGAGGAAATAGCAGGAGGTGCGGAAGCTGGCGTTACTCTTATCTGATCTGGAAGGAACGATCAGTAGAAGAAGCCTAACCTAAATCGCAAGAAGGGGCGGCAGCGAGATGTCTTCAAGCATAACGCAAAATAGGAAGTAGCTACCCAACAGCAAATCACGTTGCACTGGTTGCAATACTCGAAGGTTGCAATTGAGCGGCCTGGCCAAGGACATGGGACGACTCGATCTACTTATGCTTATGCAGTGACTTTCATAGGCCAGCCAGGTGGTCTGCCAGGACATTCTTTTATCTCCGTAAACTATCGTTTTAGTGCGGGGGACCAAGCACGGAATCCGAAATTTGCTATTTGCAGAGTCGCGAGAATCGAACCATGCGGATTGGCGTTTCCCGCCCTGTATCCTGTATCGGACCTGGTGCTGGACGCTCCTTCCCCCTTTGGCGTCCCTTGGGTATGTAGCTCTTTCCTGATTTCTTACTTTTGAGCTTTCTTTCTGTCTTCTGTCTTGCTTCTAATTATTTTGTATTGTTCTTGCTTCCTTCTCCTTCCAAGCGTCGTTTGCTCTTTCCCTACTTGTCGCAGCGTTCGTATCGCCGCACCCCGAACAGGAAATAACAGCCACCAGGCACGGCAGGCACCATCGCCCAACCATTCATCGTCTACCGACCTGCCTGCCTTTGAGCCTCGAATCGCCGTGCCTCGGTCGCTGGCGCACACCACGCTATATTTTCAGACCGCCACGGTACGGAAGAGCGCGCGGGACTTGCCCGGCAGGCACTGATTCGCCGGGCCTGTCACTCGGCTGTGTAGGAAAGAGAAATAAGAAGATTACTGTTCGTTTTCTCGTCGCACCTTGTCGAATTTCGAGATTTCTAGATTTCTAGACTTCTTATCTCTTATTTCTTATTTCTATATTCTTACTATTTACATCTTTTATTTCCCTTGTTCCCTCCATATTCGCACTATTTCGCTATCCGCTAGCTTGGCCAGTTGTCGCCTGTTTCCTGGCGCGTCGCTCTTTCCCTCTCTTCGTTCCTGCCTCCTTCCTTCCTCTTCTTATTTTCTTCTATATCTTCCCTCCTTCCTCTTTTGTCTCCTACCTTTCCCCAGACCCAGGTGTCCGTCTGCCAGTGCGATTACATCATCCCGTCCTGCAGCTCCAACGTCCTCTTCCGAACAGCCTCGTCCACAGCTTGTCACAACTCTTCCACTTCTCCCGAGCCCCCCTCACACCATTTTACAATCTTTGGTTACCAGTCAAGTTTGTGCCCTGTCGCAGTCGCTGTCACTATTTCTGTTCTACCTCTCCCGTGGTGCAATAAGCCACTGCCTGGTCGGGATTGGTCGCGTCCTCCTCGTCTCATCAGCTCGCACGCTCCTCTTCCCTCTCTCCAATCTTGATCTACAGACATTGAGCTTCCGCCAGCGCTGTCATGTTTGCCATGCGTTGGCGCTCCTGCCCGCGGACTAGAGCCGCTGTGCAAGCTCAGTCGAGCCACACTCCAACTCACAAGCGCCCCCTCCGCCACGTCAGCCTTAATAATACAGCCAATTCAATACGAAGCTACAGCGTCAGCCAGGGTGCCACTACCGCTCGCGCCAGCCGATCCTCCTTTGATCAGGTACAGCATTACGGGCAGCACCAATCCCAGCAGCAAATTAGTCAGGGATTGAGGACACCTCTACCACAATACAACCATTCGTCACAACGCCGCGTGTATCAAACTTCTGCGACCTGTTCGGCATCCCCTTTCCCCTCAGCCTCAACAGACGCTTCCATTTATAGTTTGCCCTCGAAAACAACCTTGTTCTTAAAACCGCCGCCAGTCTACCGGTCTCTCGTGTCTATCTCCGAACTTTCTCTACATATACACTCGCGCTCTCTCCCCTTTTCCACCTCCACGCGACCTTTATCAGCATCCTCATCTTCGACAGCATCATCTCGCCCGACACTCTCTTCGTCTTCCTCTCAAACACCCTTGGCATCATCCTTTGCCCCTTTTACGCGAAAACAGCGCCGCAAACTCGCCCTTTGGCTACCAGCCGTGATGGCCACCCAGGCGCGGTCACATAGCGATGATTCGCACAAGAAGACGGACGGACACGACCACGATCACGATCACGGCCATGACCACTCGCACGGTCTCTTTGGCGGCCACCACCACCACCACGACAATACGTTCCTTACGTCGAGTAACAAGAACGATGCCGGTGTTCGCATCACGCGGATTGGTCTTTACTGCAATCTTGGCATGGCCTTGGCCAAGGGTGCAGGCGGCTACTACTTCAACTCGCAATCCATGATTGCTGACGCGTGGCACAGTCTGACAGACCTGGCTTCTGATTTCCTGACGCTTGCGACAGTGTCGTGGAGCTTGAAGCCGCCTACGGACAAATTCCCCACAGGCTTTGGCAAGGTGGAGAGCCTGGGATCTCTTGGCGTTTCGGGCATGTTGCTTGGTGGTGGCATATTTATGTGCATCAGCAGCATGCAATCCCTGTATGCGCACTTGTTTCTAGATGCGGCTGCGGCCGCTGAGATGCTTGCACACGGCCACGGGCATGGCCACAGCCATGGTCCCGCCGACGGTCCCAGTCTGCACGCTGCGTGGCTGGCACTTGGCACCGTCCTCATCAAGGAGTGGCTTTACCGAGCGAGTAAGTCTATATCTTCCATTTTTATCGTGTATTTGTTCAATCAACCTTGACATATATGACTAACAACACAGCCATGGCCGTTGCGCTTGAGCGGAAATCGTCAGTCCTGGCATCGAATGCCGTACACCACCGCATTGACAGTCTGACGGGCATTGTGACGCTGTTTGCCATCCTCGGCGCCAACCTGATCCACGACGCTTCCTGGCTGGACCCGGTCGGCGGTCTGTTCATCTCGCTGCTTGTGATTCGCGCGGGCTGGGAGAATACTGCATCGGCCCTGTACGAGCTGGCCGACCGCAGCATCGACGACGACGTCAAGGTGTCGGTGCGCAAGCACGTGGCCAAGTCGTTTGCCAACGACATTGTGCTGGACAATGGACAGCAGCACCTTGCGGAGCTGCGGGACGTGTCGGGTGTCAAGTCTGGCCAGAACTACCTCGTCGATCTTGAGATTGCGGTGCCCAGCGACTGGACTGTTGCGAGCACGCGCACAATTGAGGAGGCGCTGCGGTCGGAGGTGGGCAACACGGTGCGCGGCGTGCGTCGCGTGCGCGTGCGGTTTGTGAAGCTGGACGAGTCGGTAGAGAAGTTTGACGAGTTCATCTCGGGGGATGTCAGCCCACGAGAGAGTCCCGAGCCAGAGGACCACAGCCACAGCCATGCGAACGGCGGCAAGGAGCACAAGCATTGAGCTTGGACGAGCATCAAGTTACATGTCAAGCATTAAAGGCCCGGCATACAGCGGCAGATGGTGTGGCATCGGGAGAGATGGTTACACTGGCCACATCAGCTGCATTTGCATGGCATGGACTGGCTTGGTCCAGGCATAGTTGTTTGCGATATTGCGTATTGGTTGTTTTTTGTTTCATTATTGGATGCATAGGTCACGGCAGTTGCTTCGGGTACCATAGTTGGCGTCAAAATTGCCAAAATAGACATCGGGCATCCGATATCAGATATCGACCAACGAGATATCTAGACTTGTGGATTTTGCGTTGAGGGCAAAAGTATAGTGTAATACGTAGTAGGCGAAGTCTGAACAAAAGAAGAAGGGGCAGTGGACGCGTTGCGCGTGTGATGACGTCTGCTGCGACCCACACGTGGCATATTAGTCATCTAGGCCTCCAGGGCACAAAGGTTCCCCGGGCCAGATGCACACTTTAGATGCGGCTCGCACGGGTTAATCATAAGATCTTCTCTGCACAGTGATATTGCTTGTTCGTGGCAGAGAGGCCAGACCTGGCCATAGCCATGCCTATGCATACATGGTAAAAAGAAGAAGAAGAAAAAGAAGCTTCATCTGGGGGCATGGTGCGGCGGCGGTTATAGTGCTATTTAGCCTAAATGCAGGCGGTGTTAGGCTCTTTAGGGTCTTTAGAGGGTCCATCCATTAGGTCTTTCAGCTGCTGTTGGTGTTGGCGGTTAACAGCCGCAACGGCTCAGCGTGTCAGCCACCAGCGATACTCCCCGTGGTTGGAGTTAATAGTTCAATATTTCGACATAAAACTGCAAGTAGCTCAACACAGTTCAATACACGGGACTAGGTTAATAGCGAGTGTGATCTAGCGGTGACACTGAGCCACTTATTCTGCATCACAGCAAGTTTGCAAGTCGGAGCCGCCTATTGGGGACACTCCTGGCAGCCTGTAAGCTGGCTCCTCTCTCCTGCAGCAGGTCCCCAGTTTTGTGATATCAGACCAAGGTTGGGGTAGTACACGCCCGAGTTACAGCGCATTGGGGTACAAGACATGGCAATCAGTCCCCCTCCTCGTGCACATCCATTCCACGCATCTCTCGTTGCGTCTATTCTCTTCTTTGCTTTGTTCTCTTGTAGATATTTTGCAAGATTCATCGTATAGTCTGCTTAGAACTCTTCCCGCAATTCTACCCAGAAACAGAGCTCAGAGACGCCATTGCAGCGTCTCCTCCTCGACACTCCTCGACAGCCACCGACTCCTTCGACGGCCATCTACATTGCCCATCTATCACAACTCTATCACGAATCCATCTACATAGACTCAACTCACGTCTTCTTCACTCGATTGTCACATTCAAAATGGCAGCAAACGCTTCCCAAGGGCCGCTGTACCTTGGCTTCGACCTGTCTACACAGCAGCTCAAAGGTGGGCTCCTCGCCTACGTCATACCGCCATGTCATAGTCATGCTCATGCTCATGTTCATGCTCATATGCTAACTCGCCAACAGCCATTGTCGTTGCATCCGACCTCAGTATTGTCGCCCAGGCCAAAGTCGATTTCGATGGCGACTTCGGCTCAAAGTATGGCCTCACCAAGGGCGTGCTCGTCAACGAGGCCGAGGGTGAGGTCCACTCGCCCGTCGCCATGTTCCTCGAAGCTCTCGATCTAGTCTTTGCGCGCCTCGCGGCCCTGGACAACGGCCCCGACGTCCTCTCGCGCATTCGCGCCATCAGCGGCTCGTGCCAGCAGCACGGCAGTGTTTACTGGTCGGCAGCGGCCGCGGACGAGCTGGCCACCCTCAAGACCAAGGACACGGCGTCGCAGGCGCTCGCCGACGTCCTGGCGCAGTCGTTCTCGTACACGTGGGCGCCCAACTGGCAGGACCAGAGCACACAGGCCGAGTGCGACCAGTTCGATGCAAAGCTAGCTTCGGCTGAGAACCCCGAGGACGGCCCGCACAAGCTAGCAGAGGTCACAGGCAGTGCAGCTCACCACCGCTTCACCGGCCCCCAGATTATGCGCATCCGCCGCAAGTGGCCCGAGGTGTATGCCAAGACGGCACGCATCTCGCTCGTGTCGTCGTTTGTTGCGTCTGTCCTGCTCGGCGAGCTGGCGCCCATGGACATCAGCGACGTCTGCGGCGCGGATCTCTGGGACATTCCCAAGCAGGCATGGTCGGAGCCCCTGCTAGAGCTGGCGGCCGGCGGCGGCAGCGGCAGTGCCGACGACCTGCGCAAGAAGCTGGGCGACGTGCGCATCGACGGTGGCGGCAGCATGGGGTCGATTTCGGCGTACTTTGTGCAAAAGTACGGCGTGTCCCCCAAGTGTCAGATTGCGCCCTTTACGGGCGACAACCCGGCCACCATCTTGGCCCTCCCGCTGCGGCCGCTCGATGCCATTGTCAGCCTCGGCACATCCACCACATTTCTAATGGTCACGCCGCACTACAAGCCGGACCCCAGCTACCACTTCTTCAACCACCCCACCACCCCCGGCCAGTACATGTTTATGCTGTGCTACAAAAACGGCGGCCTGGCGCGCGAAAAGGTCCGCGATCAGCTGCCGGCCGCGGCCGACAAGAGCGACCAATGGTCCACCTTCAACAAGGCCGTCCTCGATACGCCTGCGCTCGGCATTGCCGGCCCCGACGACAAGGCCAAGCTCGGTCTCTACTTCTACCTCAACGAGATTGTCCCCAACATCCCGGCCGGCACCTGGCGCTATGAGTGCAGCGCCGCCGATGGCAGCGGCCTGAAGCCCTCGGCGCCCGAGTCTGCCTCGGAGACCCGCGACGCCCGCACAATCGTCGAGTCGCAGGCGCTGTCGATGCGCCTGCGCTCGCTGCCCCTGGTGCACGAGCTGCCTAGCGCCACGGCCGGCGCGCCCGCCCTTCCGGCCCAGCCGCGCCGGATCTACCTTGTCGGCGGCGGCTCGCTCAACCCGGCGATTGCACAGGTGCTAGGTGAGGTGCTGGGTGGTGCCGAGGGTGTCTACCGCCTCGACGTCGGCGGCAATGCCTGCGCGCTGGGCGGTGCGTACAAGGCCGTGTGGGCCGTTGAGCGGTCACCCGGCGAGACGTTTGACGAGCTGATCGGCAAGCGGTGGAAGGAAGAGGGCGCCATTGAAAAGGTGCACCCCGGCTACCAGGCCAAGGAGTTTTCCCAGTACGGTGCGGTGCTGGGCGCCTTTGACGCGATGGAGCAGAAGATTCTACACGAGGAGAAGGCCAAGCGCGAGGCGAAGCAGTGATTATGGAGAGCGTTGCTATTGAAAGTATAAATTTGTTTTATAGATCATGTTAGAGTACATTTGTTGATAATGTTATCTGAAACTACAATATCACCAGTAAAAAACTGTACTAAATAATTCAGGAACAACCAGAGATTGATTAAATAAATAAAGATCGATAAATAAAAAATCTCACACATCTATTTAATTTAGTGATTAGAAACTGGAAATAATTATGTAAGAGCAATAATGCAAGAGTAATTATGTAAAAAAAAAAGTCGGATAATTTTGTGTTGAGTTGTGATATTAACATTCACAAACTACACTCGAGACACTTTCGTATTTACAAGCAAAGCAAACCTGGAACAATACTCGATTGGCTCACAATACGTCATCAAATCACCATCCTGTTCTACCCAGGAGCTCCGCCGCGGGCCGTAGTCCGGGCCGCTTCCAGTCACATACAATGAACCAATGCCGGACCAAGAATAGCAGTGCGGCTGGAACGACTGCTGACAAAATACAGCGTTATTACTTTATGATGTAGATATGAGACATCATTGTACCGACTGCGTCTTTGTTCGGTCTACATAACGGCACACTCGTGCTTTTATTGCTGCAGCATCCGAGACAAAGAAATAAACCACCCCTCCTCCCAAAACTAGAAGAAAAAAGAAAAGAAAAAAGGCTACCGACAAAGTGACCGCTCAGATTAGATCAAGTAATTAAAACCGGCATCAACGCGCCGTTCTAGACCATCCGAAACCATAGCTGTAGACAGCCCGGCTTCCTCTGTTCTGTGCGCGGACTGGTTGCGTCTCTGGCGAAAAAAGCTCTTACTTGTTTTCATCACTGCGGCCTGTCATGTGTCATGACGATAGCATAGGCGCATTGCGCCCACGACACCGAGGACACGTTGATCCCGCACTGCTCGTCCATCCTGCCGCACTTGCGAACATGCCCCAGACGGGAGAGCGGCCTGTGCAACACAGCATCATACCCTGTCCCAGATGGATAAAGAGTCATGTGCTTGTGACTGTGCTCGTGTACTGTGTACCGTAGTGTCTCTGCAGTGTCTGACTGTCTCTTATCTGTCTCCTGTTTGCGCCGTGACATTGTGGTCGACTGCATCTGCCAAGAGCAGTGCCGCGTCGTACAATGCGCAGTGCACACTATACACTGGTATATTTGCTGTACGCCGCGGTGTTGGCAAAGCAGCACAGTCGACACCGAGACAAGCTCCTTCTCATTTCCCATTTCCTCTGCCTTGCAAGCCATGTGCGGCAACGGCCCGTCACCCCGGGCGTCTACTGCTGTTCTCCCGGCGGTTGGTGTCTCGCTGCATCCTTGTGGTGTTTGTCGTTTCGCGTCTCACCGCGTCTGCTATGACCGGATATACTGGACATACCGCGGACCAGGTTTTGCCTGGATATAGAGAATTGAACATCCGAACAGCCGAACATAAGGCCATCTGAGGTTCTGAACATATAAATTTCCCACGAGGCAGATGCTAAGCGCGTCGAGCGCATCCGGCAAGCCAGCATCGGCAGACATTGCGGCGCAAGGAGGAGAGAAGCGTAGGACCGGACCGGCCTATTGTCGGCGCGCTTACTGCTCATGTTTTGCCCATGTTTTGCACGAGTTTTGCCCAAGCTTGTCTTTTGTCCAAGGCGCGGTCTCCCGTTGGGCGATCTCTGCTGCCCAGGTTCAAGGGTATCGCTGATCGTCTGACGCCGGTCCGTTTGGGAGAGCGAGGAATGCAGAAATGTGTCTTCATGCCGTTATGTCGCCGTCTCCTTTTCCGGCCCACTCTGCTGTTCGTCATGCTTGACACGTTCGGCACAGTCGCGACAGCAGAATGTGGTGGAAGACTGCATCGCTTGTGATAGATGTCGATGGCAAAAGCCCTCACGAAGACGACGCCATTGATAGAGGAGTACTTGTAATAGGCAGTTTCCAGGTACTGATCCAACGCAAAGCAGCCAGGTTCCAGGCTACTCACACCTTGGGCTCCTTCCTTGGTGGGGGGGACAAATGAAAAGCTCCAGAAAAGCCAGAAAAGCCAGAAAAGCTCCAAAAGAATTAGACACAAGGGGCGTGTACTCCGTACTGCCCCTGCTTGGGCCAATAAGATATGTGCATTCCACACCCCCCTCCGCCCCTCTTATTTGTTTGGAAAGTCGCGCCTGGCGCCGCGTCGCGCATATAAACGACAGCAATGTCCCACGAAAATCCGCTGGCTTGGAGGGGGGGAAGGAGCGACCAAGAGCGACCGAGAAAAAAAAAAGAGGAGAGGCAAAAAGGAAACAAGACTCATAAAAAGAAGGAGCGCGCAACCACCACCACCCTCGTCTCCAAGCTCCAATATCCACCTGCACCAATCACAGGCATCTCAGCGGCAGCTCCTGCCTGTTTATCTCTTTATTTTTGACGACGTATATCTTAATAAGCATTTATTATTCAGCATTTATTTATGTTCCCGATTTGGAAGATTGTCGACAGCATCGCATCTTGAGACAGTGCGAGTTTCCAAGAAGTTCAACGAGTCAGATATATACAAAAGGTACGCCTCGCTCAACCCCATTCTACCTACTCGGTTTGCCTCCCAAGATGTCCCTAATTTTGGTGGCCCCCATAACAGCCATATAAGCGAGACATCCACAATTGGCTGCCGTGCTGCCGCTGTCGTCGAGGTGGCATCGGCCTGGAAAGTGACCGGACTGCTTGCAGGCCAGGCACTGAGCTGGTCTGTTAGTTGTCTGTTCTTTGCCTCGTTGCCTCCTGTTCTTTGCCTGCTCAGGTACTTGGCTACCTGCTACAACGGCTGGCTATGACGCCCACGGCGTAGGAGACCTGTCACTCAGTCACTTTCTTTTCGAGCCAGCATTGCATTGATGGAACCAGCGGTGTTGCCATGCTAAGACTTACTGACACATTGATATAGACCTGGTCTGTTCTACTCGAAACACGCGGTTCTCGAACCGAAGCACAACACCACTGTCTTAATACGACCACCACCAAACATCTTGCATTCAGTGCATTCAGCCTTCCCACACTCCCCACCAAACACGCCGAAAGCAGACAAGTGCGCTGCTTACAAGAAGCCTAGCTGCTGGCAAATTAGACCCGGGAATTTCGCGCACCGGAGCCACCCAGAAAAACGGCCATCTGGAAGAGGAAATAGAAGAAAAAAACAGAAAAAAAGAAAGAAAAAAGAAGAAGAAATAGAAGAAAAGAGAAAGCCAAAAGAAAGGAATCAGCACATATAAGCAGCCATGCCTAGCGAAGGCTACGCTCCAAAGTCTCCGGACCTCTCCTCCTTCTATTCAGCCCCGGCCCAAGCACAGGACCAGCAGGTGCCGCCTTATCAGCAATACGCTTATCAGCAGCACTTACAGCCACCACCGCATCAGCAGCCGCAGCAGCACCACCAACAGCAATATCAACCACAGCAGGGCTTTTACCAGCCTCCACCACAGCACCAGCAACAGGCGCCCCACAACCTTTCATATCTGCAGTCACCGCCTCAGCAGCACTCTCAACCACCACCCCAACACCAGGGCCAGCCGGCGCAACAGCCTTATTATAACGCACCAGGTCCTTCCGGCGGAGGAGGCCAGGTCTACCAGCCGGAGCAGCATTTTCAACATCAGCAGCAGCAGCAGCATCAGCAGCATCAGCAGCAACAACAACAACCTTCACCCCGCTACGGTGGTCAGCCTCCCTTGCCTCAACATCAACAGCAGCAGCCGCAGTACCAGGGTTACGGAGGTGTCTCGCAGTATCAGCAGCCAGGACAGCAGCCGGCGCAGCAATACGGATCGCCACTGGAGTACCAGCCGCAGCCACCATTTCCCTCGGAATCATACCAGTCTGCGTCACTGCAACCTCAACACCCTCATCACCAATACAACCAGGCCCACGTTACACAGCAGCCGCATCAGCACCAACTTCAACAACTAGAACTAAAGCTGGAAGAGTCTGACATCGCATCACCCAATAGCATGCCTCCAAGACGATCGGCCGCCGCAGCCGCCGCGGCCGCAATGTCTGCTTCGGCAGCAGCAGAGGCAGCCTCGTCGTCGGTCAGTCCCGGCCCGCAGTCTGCACCTCTCGCCCCGTTGGCACCGCTGGCGCCGCTGGCATCTCTCGCCCCGGCCGTCGACCCAAGAACCATCATTGCACACTCGCCCGTCAAGACCAAATTCCCAACGGCCCGTATTAAGCGCATCATGCAGGCAGACGAAGAAGTCGGCAAGGTCTCACAGCAGACGCCCATTGCCGTTGGCAAGGCACT
Organism: Ophiostoma australiae; assembly: GCA_022392945.1. Taxonomy (NCBI): domain Eukaryota; kingdom Fungi; phylum Ascomycota; class Sordariomycetes; order Ophiostomatales; family Ophiostomataceae; genus Ophiostoma; species Ophiostoma australiae. The sequence goes on from JAKRGJ010000010.1 coordinate 654,771, forward strand.
CGAGCTGTTCATGGTCAATCTTGTGTCCAAGAGCGCCGAGATTGCGCGCGCCAAGAACTCCAAGCGCGTGACTGCACAGATGCTCAAGCAGGTGGTCGAGTCGGACGACCAGTGGGACTTTTTGCGAGACATTGTGAAGAAGATCGACCCTGACGAGAAGCACGGCCGCGGGCCACGCAACAGCACGGGCGGCGCAGGCGGATCTGCTGAAGGCGGCGGCGTCGGCGGCGGCACAAGGCTCAAGCTCGAAAGCGATAGCGGCGGTGAAGAGCAGCCCAAGAAGCGCGGCCGGCCGGGACGGAAAAAGAAGCTGTAAGCTGCAGGCTTGTCGGCGCCGTGGATGAAGCGATCGGCGATCAGCGACCAGCGACCAATGAATAACGATCTTGGTCTCGGTCTTATGTGATATGTGTTCTGTTTTTGGGTTTGTCTTATTGGCGTTGGAGGGATCTCTACTTTTCTTGCTTGGACGGCACCCTGCGTTGCATTTCGATTTATTGTTTTTGGGTTTATTAGCTGGGCTTCACTTAATATCTACTCCCATTATCCTGCTCTCTGCCGTTCTGGTGATCTAATTAATCTAACCAAACGTCGCTGGCTCACATTATACGTGCGCTTCGAGTAGACAGTAATCCTAGTGACTGTTTCACCCGAGATGCACATTCAATCAGCTGCAACTGTCCCTCCACACCATAGTGAGCAAATAAGCAGAAGCACAGGCATAAGCAGGCATGGGCATAAGTACATAATTAGCACACACATAGACGTCATCCTCGATCAGTCTGCCTGTCGGCCAATCGATATCCCCAGTCGCCGCTCCAAAGATTGCTATTCGCCCAAGACCGACACGCCCTCACACTATACAAAACTAAGTGATGCATTAACATTCTTAGATAGTAGGCATGTTCACTGTAAAGCAACCTGATGGCATCCCCGACCTCTACTTGGCAGCCTTTGAACACATCTTTGGCTGCTCTGACCCATGCCGCATATTGGATTTAAGCAGCCCATTCCTATGCACTTTGTTTTTCTTCGCATTCGCACAGCGCGTGCCAAAGCTCGTATAGCCCTTGCACCGAAGCTATGGCCCTGAAGCTACAGTAGAAAATCAACAGAGAATGGCCCCTTCAAGCACATGTCAGGATGGCTATTCTATTGGCGCGTCACGCAGAATACCCGACCCAGCCCCACTGCCCAAAGAAAGATACAGTTCTGCCGCAGGGTCTCTGTGTCCTTTTAAAGTGCTCTCTGTATTGGTGCATTATGTAATAAATATGCCGCTAATCTAGGGACTTGAGCACTGGCTAAAACAACTAACAACTAACGAACTAACCACCTGTTCTAAACTACACCGGTAATAAGGTACATACATACTGTACGTACCTGCCCTTTCGGTTCGTCGCCCATATTGAGCATCTAGTCTGCTCCTTCCCTTTCTACTCACAGCAGTTCACAACAGCCATTGTTCCTTCCTTTTTCTTTGTTCAAAACTCTGATTAATGAAAGCACAAGCACCTTGGGCAACTACATTGCATCGCTCCTTCCATAACTGCCCATACCTGCCCGGTCTAGCTCCGAATTGCGGCCGCTACGACACCCCGAGTTCCGCTCTTTCCGTGTCTGCGGCCTCCGTCATACCTATTCATAGCACCTGCTGCAATTGTGTAGTGTTACTCTGCTCTGTTTTAGTGCATTACCTAAACAGCTGCAGTCCCGATTTCCAATCCCAGTCCCTTCTCCATCTTCTTCACCTCCTCCCTCGTCCACACATCCATCCTCCGTCCACCTCCCCCCTTCCCCCCCCTTTTCACGGGTATCTCGACAGCTCGCAGCTCAACCTCGACGAAAGTACGCCACCACACGTCGCGCGCCCCTCGACAGCCGGGCTTTATATTTATCGACGCACACGATTGCTTTTACGACTACCCCGACCGGCGTTCTGTAGCCTCCCCCCCCTCACCGGTCGCCTCGTTTCCCTCCTCAAAAATACATCCGGTGTCGCCCTCGACCTGCCACCCGACCCTATTTTGGCCTATTTCTGCTTTTGCTACCTGAGGAGCTTCTTTCTCAAGCTTCGCTTAAGCTTCTCCCTAGCTATAGCTATTCCACACAGACTACCGTCCTCCTCGACCTCGGCTGCACCCTCGCACTTTTCTACGGTGGCCAGCTTGCAGATGTCTCGGTCGTCCCGGCTTTCTTTCCTTCGTCCCTTGTCCCCGGCGCGCCAGCACTGAGCTTGTCACTACAGCCACCACTCCCCCCCAAGACCCCTTTACCAAAATCAAGTCCTACACCGACTTGCGTCACATCCCCCCAAATGTCGTGGGATCTGTTGCAGCGGTTCTTCGACAGCGACGTCTTCAACTCCGACCCGTTCCTCTCTGTCTCGTACCTCTCGTGAGTTTGACTAGGCCTCCAAGCTCACACCGCCGTCGTAATCTACAAACACAGACACTGACCAACAGCCGCTACGCCGACCACATTGGTATCCATCATGTCCTCTGTAACAAGCTGCGCCAGTTCCCCTACGAGGACATTGAGTTCTTCCTGCCGCAGCTGTGCCATCTTATAATAAGCATTGACAATGACTCCATGGCCCTGGAGGAGTTTCTCCTTGATCTGTGCGAAGAGTCCGTGACTGCTGCTCTTCTGGTACGTCCAAACCATCGATAGACCTGACCTTGTCTTCTGACGGAACTAACGGCGCAGACGTTCTGGCTCTTCCAAACATACCTCTACGATCTCTCATCCAACCCACAGACACAGGCCTTCCAGACCTGTCGACGTGTCTACAACAAAGTCCAGCATATTGTCTTTGGCCTGCCAGATGCCAGTCGTCGCGAAAAGATCACCGAAAATGTCCTGCCCGTCACCGTCCTCGCCAGTTTCGTTCTCGCCAGTATTGGCTTCCCCGGCTTGCCAAAACTGGCCGGCCCCATGGCCATTGCCCAGGCTCGCAAGCCAGCACCACCCGGAGAATCCAATGCAGCCGGCGGCTCGTCGGACACCGAACAAAAGGATCCTCCCAGACGACCCACGCGCGCCCAGACAGTCACTGCGGCTTCTTCAAAATCTCGACGACTAAAAGAAACACCAGGAGCTGGAACAAGAGTCGGTTCTGGCCCGGCGTCTATTACGGTGGCCACCATGTCCACACCGGCGCTGAGCAACGCACCTGAGATCATTCGGTCGCCACCACCACTAGAGCCCGCAGTGCGCTCGTCAAAGCAGCGAAAGCAGGGCGGCTCATCCCGGCCTGGGTCATCTTCAAGCCAGCTTGCCTCACCTCTGCCAGTGAGGTCCCCCGAGCAGCCCCGCCACGCCGCGCCGCCCGCTATGCACACGCACGCAGGGTCAATATCCCTCGATGCCAGGCTCAGCTCGGCGTCATTGCCACTACCCGATATGCGGTCACCGCGCATGGCTACGCGGCCTCCCACGCCTGTATCGGCTGGTCTGGGCATCCTGGATTCGTCTGTGTCTGCAGCTCTGTCTCGCCGGCACTCACACCACCACCCTAAGCCGCGCATCGTGAGCGTGGGCGATATGACATCGGAGCAAAAGACCCGGCTCTTGCGCCAAAACTACTTTCGGTGCGAGACGCAATTTTTGCGCGCGCTGGAAGATATATCCAACCGTCTCGTCAGTGTCCCGAAGCCTGCTCGCCTGAGCGCTCTGCGTGCTGAGCTGGCATTGATAGGCCAGGACCTGCCGGCCGAGGTCGATATCCCCGTCATTTGTCCTCCATCCTTGGTCAACGGTGTGCCAAGTCGCAGCCGGCACCACCGTATTGTGCGCCTCAACCCAGCGGAATCAACTGTGCTCAACAGTGCCGAAAAGGTGCCGTACCTACTCATGGTCGAAATTTTGCGAGAAGACTTTACTTTCGACCCCGAATCGTCGGACAACCAGCGACTACTTACCACCCTCATTGCAGACCAGGGTTCCCGGAAACGCATATTCGATCTTTCAGACTCGGCACGCCGCCCAACAACACGCACTTCGGACGTTTCTGCTGCAGCTGCCTCGGCCTCTGCGCTCGAGCCACCCGCCGATAGTGTTTTCGAGCCGACAACTGGAGACCTTGGCCATTCGCCTCTGATGAAGTCAGCGGATGATAGCAATAACGGAGGTGCATCCTCCATGCCAGGCACACCGCGGAGAATCCCGTCCTCTGGTTCTGCCATTGCTCTACCTCCTGCAGTGGCTACCCTACCACAGCGCAGCCAAGCCCTGCACAAGCACTCGTCCTCGACTTCTCTTGCCAATCGCCATGTGAGCGGCGGCGCCGCGTCTAGCCCGTCCGTCTCGGGAACTGCGTCTTCAACCAACACGGCAGCGACAGCTAATGTCTCGGAAAGCACACCACGCAGCTCTGCTGCTTCATCCTCTCGACCGAGCAGCCCGGGACCATTGCTTCGCAAAATGACAGTTCCAATCACGCGTGGCCCTAACGCGCCGGATCAGCCCGACTTTACTGCACTCGCCACGCACATGCGCACGGCTGCCCAGATGCTCTCACAACTTGAGGCAACAAGCGGCAAGCGGCCTCGTCAAGAGGTTGCTGCTATTCGTGCCAAGATCATTGCTAGCATGCAGAGCCTTGAGGAGCAGAGCTTTGATCTCGACGACGGCCAGGGCCAGGGCCCCACTTTTGATACCATCATGGCCAAGGCAAGCACATCGTCTGCACCGGCAGCAGTTACCCCTGGTGTCAGCGTTCTCGCTGACGTACCTGCATCGGGAAGCCCAGACGCTGCTATCGCGACCACTGTTGGTGCTAGCGGTGATCATACTGATGACCCGGCGGTCGCGGCAGCGGCAGCGGCAGTGTCGACAGACCCTGCTGTTGATGGCCACGCTGGCATTGCGCGTATGGAGAACGACTTCAAGACGGGCGGCCTGCAGCGCAAGGGTGACCGCGACGACCCGAGTGCCGCAGTCTTCGGCGAGGCATGGGACATTAAGCGCGAGCGTATCCGCCGGTCATCGCCTTATGGTTGGATGAAGAACTGGGACCTAGTCAGCGTGATTGTCAAGACCGGTGCCGACTTGAGACAGGAAGCCTTTGCCTGTCAGCTGATTGCTGTATGCGACAAGATCTGGCAAGATGCCGGGGTCTCTGTCTGGGTCAAGCAGATGCGCATTCTGGTGACAGGCGAGTCATCGGGCCTGATCGAGACCATTACCAACGGTGTGTCGCTGCACTCGATCAAGCGCAGTTTGACGCTGGCCTCGATCGAGTCGGGCCAGAACCCGCGCCGCCGTATTGCGACACTCCGAGATTATTTTGTCAAAGCCTTTGGTCTGCCCGAGAGCGAGGCGCACCGCGCAGGCATCGACGCGTTCAAGCGATCTCTGGCGGCGTACAGTGTCATCTCGTACGTGCTGCAGCTCAAGGACCGGCACAACGGCAACGTGCTCATTGACAACGAGGGCCATATTGTGCATATCGATTTCGGCTTTATGCTGTCCAACTCGCCCGGCTCCGTTGCGTTTGAGGCCGCGCCGTTCAAGCTGACGCATGAGTACGTTGAGGTGCTCAATGGTGTGGGCTCCCCTGATTTTGACGACTACAAGCGTCTCTGCAAGCAAGCATTCCAAGGTATGTCCCCTCCCCCCCTTTAATTCTAGATAAACCTTGGGACCACAGCTAACATGACAGCCCTCCGCAAATCTGCAGACAATGTCGTTGACCTCGTCAGCATGATGGGCCGCGACTCCAAGATGCCGTGCTTTGTTGCCGGTGTGACCCAGGCCACGGCCAACCTGCGGCAGCGCTTCCAGCTGCACCTGAGCGCCGAAGATGCAGAGCAGTTTGTCGAGACGGAGCTCATTGGCAAGTCGCTCGGCAGCTACTACACGCGCCTCTATGACACCTTCCAGTACCGTACCCAGGGTATCTACTGATTTGTTGTGACATTCATCTGCTGCTTTTTTGCGTGTTTTCCTCCTCCTTTTTTCTTTCGTTTCATGATTTTATAAAAAGAGGAGCCGCCTTGTTTCTTCAGCGAGCTGGCGAGGTTTGCCCTGCTTTGTTTACTCTCTTCTATTTTCTGTGTTCTGCCATTCTACTTTACCTTTTGCATACGTTTGGTTACTTTTGGGATACTTTCTCATCCTCGACATATACTCTTGGACAGGTTCTTTGCATTTTTGTTTACCATCTATCTTTACTGTTTCTTGTCCTCTTGCTTTCTTTTCTTTTCTTTTGGTTTTTGTTTCTATCTTCGCACATACAATTCTGCATATAAAATGACGTCAAATGACAATGATAAATATTACATTATACATTCTAAATACAGAGCGGCTGGGCGTTACGTGTTGATTAGGAGTATGAAAGAGCTCTTATTTCTACATACATTGCGTACAGATCAAAGTATGCCACGCAAGCAACTGAACCCAGAAACAACCCAAAATTTATCAAACAATCAAAATTTCAAAGAAAAAGCAAGGCTCATTAGATATACAGCAAGGACACCCAACTCTACTCTACCCAGCTACCATCGACCATCGACCATCAGCCATCGACTGTCTATTACAGGCCAACACCAAGCCGCTCCAGCCGCTCAGTGACGGCCTCCACCATGGCCGTCTCGCGCTCCAGCAGCTTTGTCACCTGCGCCATCTTGGCCTTGCGCACATCCGCCGGCACCTTGAGCAGGTGGTGTGGTGTTGACGCTGACGTCGACGACGGCGCATGAGCAGATCCGCCAAACTCGGATCCTGCTGCAGATGCCGGCGGCGAGGGCGTTCCCACATCGCTGGGCACCGACACCAGCGAAGCTGTCGATGCCTTCAAGTCGTCTGCGGCAGCGCTGCCAGACGCGCTCACCAGTGTCTCGGCCTGCTTGGACAAGCCGTCCCACAAGCCATGGATCTGCTTGACGCGGAGGCTGATATCGCTGGCTGATTTGGAAGGCGATGCCGCGACGGACGATGACAGCACAATCGACTTGTTGTTATTTCCTGCAGAAGCTGCGGCGGCCTTGTCGAGACTTGTCTCGAGGGCCTGCACCTCTTGCGACCACACGCGCTCTTTGTCGCTCAGTGGGCGTGCAGAGGCGCGGTTGTATGTACGCCGCAGCCGCTCCATGCGCTCGCTCAGCTCCTTGTGGCGGGCCTGGGCCGTCTGCAGGCGCTGGCGGAGACGCGCGTCGTCAGTCAGGGGGACACCGTCGGCACCGTTGTCGTCGTTGGCGACATCGTCCTCGCCGGCGATCATGTCGATGCGGTGCTTGAGCGAGTAGGCCGACTCGACCTGCTCGCGCAAGTGGATGGGCAGGTCGTCGAGCTTGGTGAACATTTGCGCGGCGGCGTGGTTGAGGCGGCCCGTCTCTTTGCCGACGAGCTTGTGGGCATTGGTAAAGATGGACAGGGTCGCGGGCGACAGGCGCACCTCCTGGTGCTGCAGCATCTGGTAGCGGCTGGAGAAGAGCATGCTCTTGGCCTGGGCCATTTCCGACTTTGTGAGCAGCTCGGGCGGCACCTCGAATGCCGGGCGGGCCTTCCAGAAATCGAGGGCAAGCATGGCTTTGTCCTCGGTATCTTCCGATGCCGAGCGGCCGCCTGTTGCACCCTCTGTCGCAGACGTCTGGTGCGTGTGGTCGTCGTTGTTGTCGTGGTTGTTATTGCTAAGTGTCGAGCGGAACGTATTGCTGCCTAGGCCGCCATCCTCGCCCTCGGGCGACTCGAAGCAGATGGCTACTGGTGCATGCTCGGTGGCCGAGAGCAAAAAGTAGCCTAGGTCGGGGTCCATCATGACAGACGAGGTGGCCAGCGTCTCGTCACGAGTGTGGGTGTATACGCGCTGCCGAGTCGTGTTCTCGCCAGTCACGAGCTGCCGGATACGAAAATCTGCGCCAGTATCTGTGGTGTCCTGGAGCTCTTGCTCTAGACGGTACACCCACGAAGACAGAGACACATTGGTGATACCGCCTGGATGGGTGATGAAGAAGGAGTAGCGAGAGGTCACGTCGGGACTAAAGGTACACCAGCCGCCTGGCCGCTTCTCGGCGTCGCGCATGACGTCAATCACCTGGAAGGTCAAAAGAGGGCGAGCGGACGACATGCTGCCATCATCGAGAAGGCTGGTGCTGGCCGAGCGGCCGTGTCCGTTGAGATGGCTTTTGTGGGAGCGCTGTGGCAGCCACTGTGCCTCGATGCCGACAAGGTCTAGGCACACGTGCAGCTTGCCAGTTGTTGTGACCAGGCAGATGACCGGCAGTGACAGGCCTTCCTGGTCTGCGCTCTCGACCAGATCCTGGTAGTTGACCTCCTCCTCGTCATCGTCGTCGGCCACGAGGAAATCGGTGTCGACCTTTTCGCCAATGACAAAAATGTCGCACAAGTCGCTCATGGCTGTCTCGTCGTCCTCGTCGTCGGAGCCTTCGTCCAGGTCGACCTCTAATGGGCCCTGCAGTCTTGGCACAATGCTCGGGTGCGACGGGCGCGCAAAGATTTCTGTAGGAGGCTCGCTGCCGGTGGGCGAAACTGTGTCGACAAGCGTGGGTTCCTGGTTGTCGATCTGGGTCATCCAGTCCAGCTGCTGGCGTGCTAGCTGCTTTGCCTTGGCCGTTGCGGCCGGGTCGTCTTCGATGGCGGCCAAGTTCGACACGATAGCGACCGACAGCGAGGGAATCAGAGCCGGAGGCGGCGCAAAGCGTTTCGGTAGCAGGGGGCACAGCGCATACACGTCGCCGCCGAGCATGGCAACATAGAGGGTCATGGACGACCAGCCGCCGGAGCTGCGAGGGCCAAAGCAAGCTGCTGCGACCTCCATGTCGAAGAGATCGGGCGAATAGCTAGTGTTGGTGGTAACCGAGGCGCCAAAGTCCTGGTCGAGGAACGTGCCGTCTGCCAGCTTCTTCATATCGACAGACAATGACGGGGCATCAAAGGACCAGCGGTCGACGGGCGAGATCTCCCAGAGGCGGACGACGGCGTCGCGGGTGATTGTGACAATGGCCGAGCCGTTGACGCCCAAGGGGTGCCACAAGGCGGAGACGATGGGCTGGCGAGTAGTGACGTGCGTGGTCGGACCGAGGGTGAAGTAGCGGGTCTTGAGAGGGACGTCGGGGTCTTCGGCGGCGACGAGGTGCGACGGGTCGGGCAGGACGCAGATGTGGATGGTATGGGTGGTCATGATGGCCATGTAGTTTGCGTTGGGGGACATGACGAGCTGGCGAATATCACTGGCCACGGGCGGCTTGAGGGTCTGGTAGGTTAGCATGCCAAACAGATACAAGAAACAAGGTTATTAAAGGTACGCACTCGGTATGCCGGCGGCGAGCTGTCAGAGCCCTGGGTGAAGCCGTCCTGTGCCGAGTCCCATGCGCCCTTCATCGACACAATATCTGCCCAACGGATCTCACGGCCGTTTGCAACAAACACCTCTGTGCCGCGCCGAGCGATTGTCCTTCTGGGGCCGGGCATAGTCTGCTGCTTCTTGGGGCTGGCGTGGACGGCGGATGCTGCCAGGGATGATGCGCCTCTGGAGCTCGAGGACGCCGAGAACAGGCCGCGGCCATCGGACGAGTCGGTCGACAGCCATGACGGCGTAAATGCCCGAATCTTCGGCATTGTCGCAGGTGTCTGAGGGTATATAAGAAAAGGGGTGCTGGTGGTCGGGGAGAGCCGAGATCGTGAAAAATGACAAAACAATGTCGAGGAGGAGGAGGACGTCGAGGACGACGAGGACGGGCCTCCTTTTGCAGCGATGAAGCGCTGTCAAGTTACACGATTGTCGTGCAGAGAGACTTGAAGAGTGTATAGAGACGATGGGCCGGTATCTTTGCGCGGCGAGACTGGTGGCCGCCGTTGTGGTTGGATCGTGAAAAGCCCGTTGGTTGCTCAGACGGTTGTTCAGACGACACTGGCCTGGCCGCTATTCACTATCTATTTTTTTTAGGCGGCTGGATTGGACTTTTTAGGTGGTCGCGTCTCCAGCCCCAGGCTGCTAGGTGCTAGGCGCGCTGTGGCTTAAGCTTTACTAGCCACATGCAGTGCATGCAGCGCAACGGATGGACCCACTTATCTGCCTGTCACCTAAAATATGTTGCTTGTTGACTTGAGAGCCGACGACACCATTTGCGACGACGACGTTCTGCTCTGCTCTACTCTCGCCCACGACACCAACATATACAACAATGGCGACCGCATTCGAGCCGCGCAGCACAGTCGACCGCCTGGATCGGCCAAGCGCCTACTTTGACAACCGGGTGAGTTGCAGCCTCGATCGCATCGTCGTCGTCGTCGTCGTCGTCGTCTCAATCCAGACTTGTCGAGGACTTCCATTGACTTCTTAACCTGTCTTGGCGCGGAGAGACACGGCATCATCTGCTTATAGCACCATACTGACTACAACAGAGACGCCGGAGAGACCACCGCCAGCGCGAGCCGGAGCCTGAAGTGCCGGCCGAAGACCCCCTTGCCGACGCCACCACCCTCTACGTCGGCAACCTGTATGTCTACCTACTCTGTTGGACACCCTCTACCGTCAGCCTATCACCCTACTAACACAATTGCAGCTCCTTCTACACTACCGAAGAACAGGTCTACGAACTCTTTTCCAAGTGTGGCGAGATCAAGCGCCTCATCATGGGCCTCGACCGCTTCAACAAGACCCCCTGCGGCTTCTGCTTTGTCGAGTACTACACACACCAGGACGCCCTCGACTGCATGAAGTACGTCGGCGGCACCAAGCTGGACGAGCGCATCATCCGCACAGACCTCGACCCTGGCTTCGAGGAGGGGCGGCAGTATGGCCGCGGTAAGTCGGGCGGTCAGGTGCGCGATGAGTACCGTGACGACTACGACGAGGGCCGCGGCGGCCTGGGCCGTGCGGTGCAGATTGAGCGCGAGCGCGAGCGCGAGCGTGAACTGGAGCGTGAGCGGGAACGCCGGGAGCGCGAACGCAACCGCAATGGTGGCCGGGAGCGGGAGCGGGAGCGCGACTACCGCAACGACGACTATGACGACATCCGGTGAGGCGACAGTCTAGCTGCAATTTAGTCGCAGTATAGTTGCATGGGATCTTGGAGTTTCCGGTCATGTTATTTGCCAGTTTTAATCTAATATTTGTTGCACAGCTGGTCTTCAATTTGAGCTTTTTACTTTTGATTTTCATGTCTTGAGGTCGTGGTTATACGTAGATGTGATGATGTGATGATGCTTGCGTCTTGCGCCCTGTATCCCCTGAGACGTCTCTTCGTCTCGTATTCCTCGCGCTCCAACGTGTAAAACAGAATGGCAATATATGAATAGAAATAAAAATTGAGATAGAAATATGAATAACTCGGGGATATCGTACAATGGCCCGGCGTTGCTGTCCGGCCTCGACCCAACAGTCCGCGTCGTGATGTATGTGGTTCGTAGTTGGCGTATAGTTTGACGTAAAAGTTTGTCTAGTAACCGGGCGGGTTGACTCTCTGCGACACTCTTGTCCACTTGGGAAGCTCTGCGTTTGTTAGTCATGTGTCCTGTCCTGTCCTGTCCTGTCCTGTCCTGTCCAGTCCTGCCGGCTGTCTACTCCTCTAACATACTGTGAATGCCCTTGCGGTAGCGCTTGGCTTTCCGGTCAAACATGGTGTACTTGTCGCGCGGCAGCATCTCCTCCTCGCGCGGCATCTCCGCCTGCCACCGCTCAACCGACTTCATGGTCATGCCCTGCTTGGCGAGCGCGGCGGCGAGCGTGTCGACGACGCTGTCGACGGCCCGGAGACGCTGGCGCTGGCGGTACTTTTGGAACGGCGACAGCCGCCATGGAACTTTCCTGTAGGTGTTAGCTTTGCAATTTTGTTCGGGCGAGTCTGTGTCTGTCCATCTCTGCTTCTTCAGGTGTATCTGTATCTGCATGCCGGCGACCGGGGCCGGGTTCCGGGATCAGGGTAGTGCTCCGGGGGGGCCGTACCAAAGAAGACCTCCGCTGAGCGGGCTGGTAGAACGAAAGGCACCGAGTCCAAACATTGTTGCACGATGTCTGGTTGTGTATCTGGGTGTATGATTGTGCTCTGCGTGGCGATTCCTTTGGGCCTTTCGGAAGAATGGTCAACTCGGTCTCGTCTCGTCAGTCGATAGACGTCGTCTGCTGCATATTTTTTTGGGCCAGGCTCGAGAGAGAGAGTGGGTCATTTACAATCAATTCTGGCCAATCATAGCTATCATTGGCCATCGCCCGCAGCCGTGTCAAGACGTCAACTCATGGCTGTCGAGACTGTGCATGGTAGCACTTGATCACTTGTTTTTCAATTTATTTTGTTATTATTATTATCTGTACAGAAGATCCAGGCATCTATTACTCAAACGACGACTACAACTAAGGAGAGACGAGCTCGAATTTTCTCTGACTGTACCTCTGCAAGGCAAAAGGCTTCTCGAGCCACGTGACCTCACTAGAACCCCCCGCAATTCCCCAAGCACCACGAAGCTCAGCATCGCCGCCCACAGTAGCTGGCCATATTATTAGGGGCGGCAGCAGACCGCGACACACATATTCGCCGACATCTACGCAACCGCCAAGATGTCGTACTATTTCTCCATTGTCGGCACGCAGGACAACCCGCTGTTCGAGTACGAGTTCGGCACGGCCAAGCAGAGCGGCGATGGCCAGGCGCACTTTGCCGAGCAGGCGCGGCATCTGAACCAGTTTGTGATTCACAGCAGCCTGGACGTCGTCGAGGAGGTGCAGTGGGGGAATGGCCAGATGTGAGTGCACAATATAGAAAGGGGAATACACAGGCCGGCAAAAATCCACAAAAATCCAAAAATCTAACAAAAAAAGGTACCTCAAGTGTATCGACAAGTTCTTCAACAACTACGTCTCGTGCTTCATCACCGGCTCCAACGCAAAGTTCCTGCTACTGCACCAGCCCACGGCATCGGCCAACAGCTACACGCCCGGCGTAGGCGGCGCAGGTGGGCCCATACTGGCAGGCAGCAGTGCAGCAGCGTCGGCCACTACGGCAGCCTCATCGCGCGCGTCGACGTCCATAGGGGCGAACCCGACCAGCGCAGCAACCGAGGAGGCCATCAAGAACTTCTTCAACGAGGTCTACGAGAACTGGGTCAAGACAGTCATGAGCCCGTTCTACAAGGCCAACATGGAGATCAAGAGTCCGCTGTTCCGGGCAAAAGTGGCGGCAGCAGGCAAGAAATACCTGTGAAGAGTAGACGAGATGGACTTGTTGTACCCATTGTAGATATGAGATGGAGATCAATCACATAGACCGGCTGCAACAGGCACAGGCAGCAGCATAATGAGCGTCACGTTAGATACCAATTCAATGATTTATTGTTCGTTTACTCAATTATAGACAAATCAACACACAAGACATCGCAATCATAGCTCATGGCAAAGACATGACAACATCACATGGTAGCACCGCGTCGACATCACTTGCAAAAGGTACAGCAGATAGAGAATTGTCATGTTTGTTCGTCGTGTGACCGATCCGCGTCGTCACGCGTCGTGTCTCCCACATAGATAAGCCTGGTAATAGAAACGCCCTCCCAAAAACGCCGCGATACAAAAGATCATACACCTCAGGATAGTGTCCCCATATTGTACTTGATAAAAAAGCAAAAGTTCCGCCACGTCCAACAGCTTCGGGTATTGGTTGTTTAACCACCGAAACCGTACAGGGTGCGGCCCTGGCGCTTCAGAGCGTAGACAACGTCGAGCGAGGTGACGGTCTTGCGCTTGGCGTGCTCGGTGTAGGTGACGGCGTCACGGATGACACCCTCCAGGAAGGACTTGAGGACACCACGGGTCTCCTCGTAAATCATGGCAGAGATACGCTTGACACCGCCACGACGTGCCAGACGGCGGATGGCGGGCTTGGTGATACCCTGAATGTTGTCGCGAAGAATCTTCCGGTGGCGCTTGGCACCACCCTTGCCGAGACCCTTACCGCCCTTGCCGCCTGATGAGAGAGTATGTTAGTATGAGAAGAAGACGGTATTTTTTTTATGATGGGGTGTGGTGATGGATGTGATGTCGCGATGACGACGCGTCAATGGTGATGCATCGTGCCAGACCGCCCCGCGATGTCGACGCCCATAACGGACGACCACGCGTAGATTGAAAAAGAGTATTACTTACGTCCAGTCATTTTGATATGAGGTTATGGAGAAAAAAATTAAGTGGTTTGTGATAAGATGCGATAGACGCGAATGGTTGTTGATGATGAAATGGATAGAGTGTGGGATGAGGAATAGAAAGAAGAGAGAAGAGGAGAAAGAAGCGGAAGAAAAGGCGAAAGAAATAGAAGAGAGATAAATGGGCGGACAGGGTGATGGGGGATGGGTGGGTTATGAGAAAAACGGGCTACGGAAGGGGAAGGAACGATTGGGGAAACTGTTGGAGGGGGCAATAGTAATACACACGTTAGATAGCATTATTGAAAAGACCCTATCAAAATGGTGCCAGGGGAAAGCGCAAATGGAAGGCAGGAATGCACGAATTGCTGGCTGATTTTGCAAACAAGGTAGGCGGAAAAGAGGGAAGGCGCGACTGGCAGCCAAGCGGTGCCAGCTGATCGAACGGGAAAGAGTGGACAAAGACTGGGAAGGAGCACATGGAACGGGCAAAATAGAGCAAAACACACTAGGGAACTACACAGTATTACGGAGCAAGTGCATACTAGGCAGGGATAACTACGTGCGAAATGCTGGCATTGCGGTGTTGCATATTATCAAGAGATCGGTAAAGTGGTAAAGTGGCAGCAGCTCTACTAGCAATTTGCTACATAGTAAAACCACATAGTACAAAGACGCAAGACGGCGTGGAGTTGAACTTGTGCCCAGACAGATCTTGTACGCTAGTCCCAACAAGGTAATCACTAGCTCCAGCTCTTTAGTCTATTTTTCGATTTGTCGGCGGCAGGGGTCGTGGCTGCAGATGGCGCATTTTTCTGATTGGTCGGTTAGTTTTCCTAGGAATGTCAGTTGTTTACATTCGTGTGCCAGATGGGGGTCCATCTATTTACTGATTCGGGGACACCTGTGGACACGCCGACACGGTCTGCCGTTTTGCTTCTTTCCATTTTCGATGTCTCATTATGCGGGGCTCCTGAGTGTTGTGCCCTTACATAGGAAAGAGAAGGCGCATTCGGTGAAGCTGCCATAATCTCGATATCTGCAGACCGCTTTTTTGGCTGGATGGCCAGGTCACTATCAATTGGAGCTGCAATCTGCAGCTGTGCAGAATAATACTTGAGTTGCATGCTGGCATGCTTAGGGCTGAAAGCACATATGGTGACATCTGATGCCTCTTAAGTCGTCAATAAGTGGCTGTCTGCTTTCTGTTGCCTGACGTAAGCTGCTCGGTACGGAAGGCACAGTTGACCGGTGACTGCCGCATCTGCTCGATCATGCTCAAGTGCAAACGCTCCTTCCTTTGCTCCCTCCCTCCAAAGGCCATCCATCGCCAACGCCCACCTTCACCTGCGAGGAGGGATGCCCAGCATGCCTCGTATTCACCCGCATCCAATTGCACACTTGCCGTGTTCGACTCCTGTGTAATATGTTACATGTAGAAATACTTTTCCATGCGCCAGAGCGCGTCCGCCTGCAGCCGCCCTGTCTCTGCTTTCCCTTGTTCATGCTTTTCGCTGTAGGCTGCATCTGTCGGTCGCTCCTGCTTTGTCGTCCTCCTTGCCTGCCTAACGCGGCTTGACAAGAACCCTCCCTTTTGCAGCCGCGTGTACGGCCGCTCCTGCATTATGTTGCATTCCGCAGTGCGCTCCTTCCCTCCCTGCCAGAGGCGTGCAGAACCGTACTTATTATACAACAAGACCGCATCGCGCCCTTATTGCGCGTCGCCTGCTATTTGCTTCTTTCTAAATGCTTCAGTCTGGTAGGCATCTTCCATCCATGTGATGTTATCTCTACATAGTAGAGTATTATTTGATCTCCACACTCAAACCCCCTGTATTCCAGTGTACTCTGTATCACTGTGCATAACGTCAGTCGGCACTCTAGCGCCGTATCCCCTCGCCGCCCACACCCTCCATCTTCCACACGGCCAGACCACAGCCACACGGCTACGCAAGATAGCGGCTCCCTCTTCTTCCTGGCCAGGCCACTGTCTCATCCCGCTTCTACATCCTGCTTCTTTGGCATATTGAGTGCCGCACGTCGCTTGCCCGGGTTAGGGTTCTGTGAGTGTGTGAGAAACGCATACGTCGACCGATCTATTGCGCAGAAGCGAAAGACAACGCATAATAGTAGCCCGAACCCCTCCACGGAATCCATCTTACAGACCAGCAAGTCACAGACACCCAACCACTGCTTGCCGCACTTGCTCAGCTGCCACATGCTTTTAGGCAGGGCTCGGCTACAGCCAACCCGTTGAAGAAGAGGCGGCTGCAGCAGCGATAATGTTTTATACTTATTCTTTCCCATAGTCGTCTTGCTCTTCTCCTGTCTCTCTTCCACTGCTCTGTTTTGTTCATCTTTCCACATCTCAGTATCTCATTGCCTTTTCCTCGGACCAGACACCCAAATGATTCAATCCACCCCTTGCATATAGTTTGCCCAGCCCACAACAACGACGTCACCACGTGCTAAAACTATCATAAACCGCTTCCTCTCCACGCTCTCCACGCTCGCCGCGCCCACCGCACCTCCGACACCAAACATCAATTGCAGCACTCTCTCGCGCGCTCCCATTCGTACCACTACCCGACTAGAGTCCCGGCCACCCGACAATGCGCCACCATGAACATCCCCAAAGACGCGATCCCGGAGAAACGAGGCTTCTGGGGCTCCTTGCTCCGCTCCCGAGACTCCAAGGACAAGCCCAGCAAACTAGTAAGATCATGGTTACATGGCTATGCTCTCCGGATACCTTGTCGCTAACTCGATTCTCTAGGAAAAACGCTCTCAGGACATGACAACCGAAGACTTGAATGGCGCCGTCCCCCAAGCCCCCCAAGCTCAGCGCCGCACAGCTTCCACCATACGGCTTCAAGGGCCGCTCCACAAACAAGAAGATGAACCGGCGCATTCGAGACACCAGAGGACCAAGACGCCAGATGCCTTCTACCCAGACAGATCCGTGTCGCGGTCTGCAGGTGGCGTCAGGCAATCTCCAGGCGGCGGCCATTCTACATCCAAGGGAAGGACTCGCCCTACACCCATACCGACACCCAAAACACTCAAGCCTGCGTATCCACCAGCACCGTCCAGCCCTCTGACTGAATGGCCCCCGGGAAACATGCCACTGGACACCGAACTTCCACTCGGTGGCGCCATGGAATATATCACCCGCGGCGCACCCACCCACAGCGGCTTTCGCAGAGAGGTCCCGCATGTCTCCGATCAGTACTTTACTCTCTTCAGCTCGACCACGGGCAATCTCAAGGCGGTTGGCCCTAGCAGGAGCAGCCGGCGAGGCCATGATAGAGGAGACCGTGATCGGTCTGGCAGAAGAAGAGCCCGCCGCACGGAGAGAGACTCCGACCGGGACGACAGCCCGGATCGTGGCGGCGAAAATGAGAGCCTGACAGATGCCGCCAACTTGCATGACTCGATGATCCAATTTATGACAATGCGCATCAACCAGGGACAATCCCCAGCCAGCTCGTCTTCGCCCCCCCTTACGCCATGGGATACCCTCGAACAGCCCAGTTATGCTTTCTGCTTTGGACGGCGTCCCGGCACAATCACGCTCAACCACTGGGCAGGGCTGTCCGACGCCCTGCCACCCACTATTGCATTACGAGACTCTGGTATCCGGCCCCGAGAAGTCAATCTTACCCAGATTTGCCAGCGGCTGCGTGACATTCAACAGAACGGGTTGGACGAGGACGACGAAGACCGGCTTTATCGCAACCTGTACCGCCGGCTTCTTCGCGATCCCGACCGCGTCATGGGCCCCCATCGCACCTTGGACAAGCAAATTACAGATCTGATCATGGTTCTCTCACGGCCAGACTACTGGATCGACTTCACACAGCCGCGCAACCAGGTCGTCACCCGCTTCATCTTTGATACCAGCCAAGCAAACCACGTCCAGTATGAGCGGTTCTTCCTCCAGCTTCTCCTCAGCATCGAGCTCGACCTCCGCATCTCGTCCCGCCACCACGGTGATTGGGCCAAGGAGAAACTGCTGCAGCAACTACCTCCGACCTTGCAGTGGAATCTGGCACTGGCTCGCCGCTGGAGAGACAATGTCCGCATCGAGAGCTATGGAAAGTCGGCCGAGCAGATAAAGCTTCGCCTGAAACTGAAGGACCGACAAGTCCGAATGCTAAAGCGCTTCGCCGGAATGATGAAGTGGCCCAACTACATCTCTACGATCAACACGCTCAAGCAGCGGGATAGAGACGGCAGTCTTGCTTCCATCAGCTCGCATGCAATGGCCTTTTTCAGCGGCCTTGTTTTGCCTGGGGTACGTTATTAACTAAACGTATATTACACACAATATTCTCAGTTATATCCTTACTAACATATGCCAGCCAACTTTTCCCTTCACCATTATGAATGCCCTCATCGATGTAGACCCAGACCGCGCGACGGACGACTTGTCGCTGCTGACTCACCTTCTCCCAAACTGTGGATTCCAGTATCGCAATAGCTACACGTACTGGACATCTACCTGCATCGTCGGCAAGGTTTTGGCTCCCACATGCCGCGAACTAGCTGGCTGGGTTGGGCCTGCCCGTCCAACTGTCGACCTCGGCCGCTCTCAGATTGCACGCATTCGAACACGCCGGCCACGCCAGGGCCTCTCACAGGACGACGCCTGCACAATGGCCGAGCGGTCTGACCCTCTTGGTCCACCTGCAGAGGTCTTTCCTGTCAAAGAGTACAAGCTTGTGTCGGTGGACACTACCGATATTGTCGATACCGTGCGCATTGAGCTTCTAAGCCTTCGCCAGGTCGTTGCGCCAACATTCTCCTCGGGCAATATCCCATCCTCTGCCGGGTCTGGCTCTCTTCCGCCACCCTCTGCATCTGGGACACCTGTTCCCATTGGTGGTGCAAACAGCACCCCGAATTGGTTTGATGCCACTGTTCAGTTTGCCATTGACGGCATATCCTGGCCGATGCGTCTCAACTACAACGTCTCTTTTGTGTGTGCATGGCCATGCTCCGCCAAGCCACACCCTCTCTTTTTTGACTATGCCTATGACGTCGTAAAGGCCGACGAAATTGTCAACGTTCACGACTGGGCCACGCCGGCCGGCGGTACACAGGACATGCGCAACCGCTCAGCGTCGCCCATGGTCCGCTTCGGGGGAGCCGGCATTCCTGGTCCTCGCTACCCGTCAGTGTCCAAAGATGGAGACGACGAGAAAGTGCTTGTAGTGGAGGCATTTGGAGTGCAAGACAACGAGGTTCTTGCACGAGCCTGGTGTTCGCACTGGGGCCTGAGTGCTATCGTGGCTGATCTGAAAGAGACCTGGTAAGACTTGACTCCCGTCTCTATACATGATATGATATTTGCTAACAGTCCCCAGCATGTCATGTGCTATCCGCGAAGCATACGCTGCCACGATCACAGTTGTGATTCTTGTCGAGGGCAAGCCGAGCTACGGAGACGACTAGTTTAAACTTACAGCACGACTTGCACGCAATCTAAACGACGACGACACATCTACAAAGCATATACAACAGATATCAACTATCGACACGACCGTTACGAATAAATGTCCGTTGACATTACGACAAACGTACTTTTTTACATTCTGTTTTACGTTTTCATTACGTTTCTTGATTTTATTTCTTTCTCCGACTTCTTCCCCTGATGAATGATGTTCACGACAGAAGAACACGCACTCCTATCAAGCTTTATACCCCTTTGCTCTGGTCTTTAAATTCTACACATCTACGGTAGCCATGTTTACCTGTTACGACTACAGTCATATTTTTTTCAGTTTTCTTCTCGTTCTGTCATTTCATTAATATGCTCTGCATGTTTTCTAGTTTTCCATATGATTTGCAAGTGTTACTAATGTCTATAATCTCACGATACTGTTCCCTTTGACTATTTTCGTTCTGTTAGTCTTCGGCTTTACCGATTATCATTTTAAACGTACGATTTCACAGTTGCGAGAAAATGAACAAGATCATCATCTAAGCGAGCTCAACTGTGATTTAATTGCAAGATCTTAAAAGAGTGTAAGGCCAAATTATAGAGAAACGACATTTAGGAAAAGAAGGATGGCTACATAGTAGGAATATCAGAGGAATATTTAGCTTGACTTGAAAGTCGAGAGTCAAGAGCAAGCCAAGCATCAGACCATACGCTGCCTGTAAAGGCATGCAAGCGTTAATGGCCTGCTAGGAGCAGTCTATTTGCAGTGCTTCTTGATGCTGTCAATACCGAGGATGATCTCCACCAGATCGAGCAGCGTGCGGCCGGCCTCCTTGACGGTGTTCGAGTTGGGGTTCTTGAAGAACTCGAGCAGCAGCTTGGCCACCTTCTTGACACCGCCGAGCGCCTTGATCAGGGCCTTGGCCTTGAGCAGCTTGGCGGCCGGCAGCAGGTCCGTTGCAATGGCGGCGGCGACCGCAGCAGCGCACTCGACATCCTTGATGATGCCGTCAACAGCGTTCGTCGTGGCAGCCAGGTCCGCCTTGTACGTGGCCGAGGTGGTGTCCACATTGCGAGCAGCAAGGGCATTGGCGGTATTGTCGGTATACTCGAGGGGAGAGTTGATGACGGCGACGGCCGACGTGCCGAGGGGGTTGAGCCAGACGTGGGTGGCATCGTCACCGGCCTCCAGGATGTAGTCGGGCACGGTGGAGATGGTATCGACGAGGCCCAAGAAGGCGCCCAGGGTGACGGACAGGGGCCCGTTGACGACAAAGTCAAGGGCCTCTGCGGTGGCATTGTCGACGGCAGCAGGCGTGTCGACCACGGGAGCAGCGCAGGCCGAGGCGGCCAGGATGGCAGCGGCAGCGAAAGCGTTGAAGAGCATGTTGGGCAGATGGGTGGTGGGTGTGTGAGTTACTGAAGTTGCTAAAAGTAGCTGTTTCTGTTGCTGTTGTTGTTGATGATGATGATGGTGGTGATGATGATATTCATTCAAGCGAGTCTAAATCAAAGTGGACGAGGCATCTATTTATCTTCATCTTGGACTCGGTCGTTCATCTGCCATCTTTGCCTAGCACATACGATTCCATCCATCGCCTGCGCGTCTGCATTTGATTCCATGCTCTACAAAGTGTACGGAGAGCATAGTGAGGCTCTTGGCAAAAAAGCTGTACATGTTTTTGAGCGTGAGATGGGATGGACGATGCATGTTTTGATTGAGACATTGTCTATCATCATTGCTAGGATTGCCTGGGTTATCAGGATGTGCCATTACTGTCATCATTTCATGAACACACCATCCCCGGGCTTGGGCGTGCCTCTCTTGGCAAAGAGGCACTGTCAAGACTGTCAACGGTAGAAAGACGGTCCAGAGCAGTAGGGACATGCTGCATATGGTGCTTAAAATACTATACATATGTCTGGTTCAGATAGTAGTAGACGAGGACGGTCCGACACTCTATCCGCATCCTATATTGGCCGCCACGTCTCTACGCACTCGCAGCCCCCAAGTCCATCAACAAGGGTGGTCTCCGAGTATTCCATCCGGCCCCGGTCATCCGCGTCGTCGCATCTCGTGATACGATACGTTGACACATGGGATGAAACTACCCGAGGGGTGTCAGTTCGATTTATCCAGCCGCTGCCGTTGTCAGCACGGAATAAGACACTGTAAGCAACAATATATGAAGAACCTGCAAATCCACCCGAAGAAGAAAAAATAGATGCAGAATAGATAGAGTATCAGAGAGTACTCACAGATAACACGCGAACTCCGTGCGGCACGGCACATAGCATCTTCTTGGGAACTATACTGTTCATGTTATCAAGATGCCATCTAAATCGGGCTGTCGTCAGCTTTGCAATCAAAGCGAACAGGTTTATGTCTATGTCTTTGTATCCAAGGCTGTCGGGCTCTCATATTGGCCAAGAATAGATTCATCGCACTGGATGCCCGAACGGATAGCCAAAGTCAAAGTAGAGTCGGCGTAGGAGGGGGAATGTTGAGGTGTTGAGTCTTGCCGGTCCCCAACCTCTTTGCATATTTACATCTTGCATCTTTGATCTACTCGCCTTTATTGCTTGCATATCCGTCTCGGCTCCGTTGCTGCACCGCAAGTCGTCGACACCTCGAGATGTTGTGGCTGCACCTTGATGGTATGCTGACGTTGCCACCCGAGGGTCATAACGTACTAGTACCGATCAGCAATGTATCGGTTGCATCTCGGAGAACCATATAATACCAGAAACAACAAAGAAAGCAACGAGAGCATCGGCATGTGCCTCTCTTGTCCTGTCCTGTCGAACATGATTTGATATCATCCCGCTCGGTTGATTTCAAAAAACGTCTTGCATCCCGAGACATACACCATGACGACGACCGACATCTCGTATTGGCAAACATGTTCATTATTTATCTTGGCGTAAGACTGCTGCGATCTTCCATATTGATATCATGATTTTATTCATATTCTATACGTCCTCAATCTCATTCCAAATGCAACAAGATGTCCTACGTATCGGGTTTTGTAATATACAAGGGTTTTGCTTTTATATCCTTTTATGTTGATGATGCCTTCAGTCGTCGCTAAATTAAAATACAAGAAGAAGATGAAAAAGGTGGGAGATGGAGGCGGAGGTGGTGAGACATGTTGTGTTGTCTAGGTGGGAGGGTAGGGGTTTTAAAAGAAGTGAAGAGGAGTGGCTCATAGAGGAGGAAGGGTATGGCATTCGGATTTGGTTTCTTTTCGGGAGGAGACGTGAAAAGAGACTGCCTATGATGGTGGTGCAGGCTCTTGTGATGTGGATGATTGTGAAGAAACCTCTGTGATACCGGCACTCTCCAGGCTCGAGGTCTTGGCCTGGGCCATGATGCGACCAATCTTCTCCAGCATCTCGTCCGTCAGCTCCGGCTGGCCACGCTCCCGCCGCAGCGTCTTCTGCTGGATGTGGAACTCCTCCAGAGGCGTCCGCATGCCCGGCGGCGACACACCGGGCTGCTGGCCCTTGACCAGCGCTGAGCCGTACTTCTTGGCCTCTCGCTTGGCCACTGCCTCGGCCTCCTTCTCGGCAATGTACTCGGCCGTATGCCGCGTGCGGAAGCGCGAGAACTTGCCGCGCAGCTCGTCCAGCACGGCCTCTGGCGCAGGCGGGCGCAGCAGCGTCGGCACAAACGTGATCTGCTCCGTTTCGATGCGCAGCGTGTCGTTGACCTCGTCCTGGTACTCGGGCGGGCGCTCCTGGCGCGGCCAGGGAATGCGCACATTGAGGCCGGGCACGACGCGCGTAAATGTCAGGCGGCGGGTTACACGGTCCATCTGGAACGCCTGTGCGCGCAGCTCGCGGATAATGACGTCGCGCGTAACGCCCGTCACGGGGTCGGTCAGCGGGTGCACAAGGCGGATGGCGTCAATGGGGATGCTGGCCTCGATCTGCTGGACGCTCTGGTCGCCGCTGGCAATCATGGCCTCGGGAACGGTGACGTTGACGCGGGCGACGCCCTCCAGGGTCACGGTGCCGTCTTCGGGCTTGATGTCCTTGATGGCGGCAATCTGGCCCTTCATGGTGCCCTCGATGACGACGGCACGGTCGCCGACAGCCAAGCACAGGCGCTTCGGGTTGCCGGCCCAGGCACAGCGGCGCTCAATGTCCTTGGGCTTGAGCGGGCCGTTGGTGTTGCGCGTGCGGCGGACACTGACGGAGCCCCAGTGGGGAACCATGTCGGACGAGAACATCTCGGTGCCGTAGCTGTTGGTGATGCTGGCGCGGCCACGGCGGATGGGGTCGGCAATGGAGCCGGCATGGTTGCGCTGGGGTGCGAGGGGGCCAAGATCCCAGTTCTCACGCCGTAACCGCCGGGCCTGCTGGCTCTGGACAAAGATTTCCTCCTTGAGCATGGCGCGGGTCTGGCCTCTGCGGAGAGCCTCAATGGCATCGAGGGCCTTTTGCTTGAGGTTTTCTCTCCGCAACGCCTGCTTCTCCGCCTGGGCGGTACGCTTTGCGAGTTTTAACATTGTAGGGGGCGGAGGCGGGTGTGTAGGTAGTCGGGGAGGAGAGTAGACAATCAGGGGCCTTGCTGTCTGGTGGTCGAGAGTCGAGTCGAGTCGAGTCGATTGGCTTGTCGGCGGGGTGCGCTCTTGGTGGCACAGCTCCCGGGGGGTTGGCCGTTGGAAAATAAACAAAAAGGCAAGAAAAGCGTCGAGACTCAGGCACTGTTCATGAGCCCAGTCGGTGTGTCGTCGGTTGTCAATTGAGGTGCGCGGGGCAGTGGTGGCGCTCTCAAGCTTCGTCGTATGCCGTCCAGACTGTCGTCTCAATACGCAGTATTCAGAGTGGTGATTTTTTTTCAGTAGTCGGAGCTTAGTTTCTTCCTGCGCCGGCTCGGATTGGCTGGATTACCGGAAAGGCTGCGGAGCAGTCACGTGATGGACGCTATTGTATTGCAGATCGACTGCTACTGCATCGCCGTTGGCAGCTTGCTCTACCATAGTAGTTTCTATCGGCATGGTTTGGCGATTAATTTGTTGCAGTCGGAGATGGCAGCTCAGGTCTCGAATGGCTGGTCTCTGCTGTCTTTGTCGTGTCGGTTGTTGCTCTCCTAGAGATATCTCCACATGAGAAAGCCACCCAAATGATCACTAAGCAGCTCGACAACGATCATCTTCGGCACACAGCTGGCGATAATGGCATCGATACACTGTGCACGTGCATATTGCCTTTCCAAGCCATGCGATTGTGGGCATGTTCAAAGGAATTGAATTATCCGTAGTTTCGCGGCGTCAGCAACGCCCAACGTCATACAGCTTCGTGCTGGCACAGTCTCGATTATGTAAGCAGTCCCCCACAAGTCCTAGTTGATAGGACTCGTGTCTCTCTGGTGTCAAACCCCCTTTGCTGCATACCGTCTGTTCTGGGTATTCGTCCTACTGAGTATGTAGATTGTAGTATTGCTCCTAACAAACTATGTACTGTCTTGTACGCTCAGGCGTTCAGGTGCCTAGAAGTGTAGTTGAAGTGCCCGAGCTCCACCGGCGTGCATACGATGTCGATGCTCATACGGTCGGTCGGCCAGGCACGCCTGCGGAGTGCTTGTCGTTTGCTGTCTGCTTGCCGTCTGCTTGCTGCTTGCTGCTTGCTTGCTTGCTACTACAGCATGTACAAAGTATCCTACGATACGCGCTTACTCTGAAGCTGCAGCTAGACGCAGCTGTCGGTGGGCCAGACCCTTGGCCAGCCCTGTTTTCATTTTCATATGTATCGAGAAAGATGGGCGACTCGGGTGTTCCTTTGAAGTTGTTTATTGTTTATTATTATCATAGTACCCGTAGGCTTGTCGACTGTTGATTGCTTCCCAGTGACCCGTTCATCCCAGGTTGCATGCACTATCGGCACCACCACACCGTCTTTCTGCTCTGCTGCTCTCGGGCGATCATCAAGCTTGACCGTCTCTACGGCATCTCCATCTACATAGTAATACTATCTACAGAGTGCTACCTCTTCATTTCATTCAGTCTCTTCTCATCTCTTCTCATCTCTTCTCATTCATATCTACTCTCCGCTTGGCCGCTTCGGGACTAGATATCCCATGCTGCGGATGCCCCTTGATTCTTGAACTCTTGTCGGTGGGCTTTGTGATGCTGATGGGCCCTCAGCCCGTCGTATTTTTAGTTTCCTCTACACTGTATTCTGTCTTTTTCCTGTTCCCTTTTCGTTTTTGTGTCTAGTCCCCAGAAGAGTGGGTGCCCGTCGTAATCAGAGGCTTTTTCCCTCTTCTGCCACTCTCGTACTCATGTATACGTATCTACGTATCTTACGGACCGCGTCGTAATGACCTGGGAGATGGCATCTTCTCCAGTTTCCATGTCAGTGTCTAGTAGTAGATGTCTACTCTCTTCCTGTCTAACAGTGTCTCGGTGTCATGCCTCATATCCAACAACCGATCTTCCGGCCGGCCTCTTCCTGTCGGCCTCGTGGCCCAACCACTGTCGCTATCGGCCATGCCACCCACGCAAAACAGGAATCCGAGCGTCACATCACGCAGGACGGCAATCATCTTACTCGCTGCCATGTACATCTATCTGCACGCGTCCGTGGACCGAGAATGCACTCCAGGGCTGAGCCTAATTTCTACGTAGTAGTACACCGTAATTAGCTGTCTAGTTTATCTACTTCCTACGGTACAAATAGTGATTATATAAGCAGTACATATCAACAAGGCAACGAGCTGAGGCAGCCCATAGGTCTCCAAGGCTTATTCGCACTGCCTCTCTAATCTCATAGTCTCGACGGTCTTCTACATACAGACTCGTACGTATCTTATCTTATTTACTGTATATTTTTGTGCTCTTTTTCGCATTTTTACCCTTTACTCTTTTGTTTGGTGTGTCTCACTATGCTATTTGTATGCCCGTTCTTTCCCAGGGTCTGTCAGGCGCCAGGCACTTGTCGCCACTAGCTCCAGACCATCTCTGTGGTAACTGCCCTCAAAGATACATCGGACTCTGTACTCTGCAACGTCTCAGCATTATGTTGCTGGTCTGGGACAGTAGTGCCTGCCTGTATTGATAGTGATCAGGCTCTTACTGTATGTAAGATACATACAGTATCTTAGATAGGCCAAGCCACAGCGGCACTCGTTCTTTCCGTATGGGTCCTGTGCCTACGCTGGCTGCAGCGAGAGGACATCCAAATACAGCGATAACTGCCGCCTGTTGGTCCGTTCCTGCCTGTTTCGGCGCTCAGCTAGCCCCGTCATATGCATATTCGTCATGCCTGTCCTGTTCTCCGCCTTTCCGTCTGCAGAGTTAGTGCCTGCTGCTCCCTCGCTCCTTCCCTTTTGCATGCTTCTGCTTGTGGCTATCGCGCTGCGCCTTCCATCATCAATTCCCTGTAGACTCCCCTGTAGTCACTCCTGTAGTATCGCCTGTAGTGTCACTCCGGTCTGCCTGCGAACTCACTGTAGCTTAGCCTGGAGCCCTCCCTCTGGGCGCTGTCTCTCTGCTCTCTCTGCCTAGTCTTTCCAACACAGTGCCTTCTACCAGCCCCCAACATCACTAACGGCCACTGCCACCCCCTCGCTATCCCACTGTCACCCTTGTTTTCCTCTCCAGCCAGTCTTTCGGCCTGTACTCCTCTCCCCCTTCCAACCATCACCCCCTTTTCCACCTTTTCGCAATTTCCATCAACCTTCTTCCGTCGGTTTTCGCCTCCATCTTCTCGATACTTCTCCGACACTCTTTCTTTCTTCTCCCTTTTCCCAACCCTCGCCTTATCACTCGCCATCCGGTATTTTGTTCATCTCGGCCTCCTTTTTGGTTCTATTTGTCCGTCGTCTGCTTCTACCTCCCCGTTGTCGTCGTCGCCAGCCGCATTACGCAACTTCGTGATCTCTCGCCCGATCTCGAATCCTCCCCATCAACAACATCAACTCCAAACGCCAAACCCCTTCCTCTCCAACAACATTCACAATGGCTGAGATTCGCCGGAAGCTTGTCATCGTCGGTGACGGTGCCTGCGGAAAGACCTGTCTGCTGATGTACGTCTTTTTGTTACCTTGTCTTTTGCCCTGAGTTCCTGTCTTCCCGATACCTCGATGCTGCGTCATGACATCGATGTATGAATGCTCTATGCATATCTGCATCATCTCATCTGCTCGTTTGGCCGGCTGCATTGCCGCCTCACTCTCCATCCCCATCTTATCCCTGTGGCGCGCAGCACCGACTCTCACGGTTGAATTGCTGCTGCTCCTGTCTCGTAGCCTCAGTCGTCCATCCCCAGCCTCGCGTTTCCCGTCGTCGTCATCGATCCTTCTTGCTAACTCATCCTCAGCGTGTTCTCCAAGGGAACATTCCCTGAGGTAAGATAGAAATACAGAAATACGGGCATCCCCATTGCCTGGAATGGAATCAGCCATCTCCGCGTTTGCTGTCGCACCAGCCACCCACCAATCACCCTCCTCACCCTCCCTCCCTCCTTTGCCCTTGCCACAACAATAAGGCTCTACACAAAAGAAAGATGTACGACGTCGATTCAGGGTTGTCTCGCGTCAATTGCCGAGGCTTCAGATGCACAGATAAGACCAGACGCATCAGAGATGCACCGCCGCTTCGGCTTTGCGGGAAAAGGGCCACCGTTCAAAAAAGACTAAGACAAGGACAAGAGGGCACCACAAAGGACCACGCGGCCTAGTGCTCCAGTTGAACGGCGGACGATGAACTAGCTGCTTCACTTCTCCAGGCCACGCCTCAGTATAGCTGTCGCATCTAGTATCATCGACCGTCGTCAGCATCCCTTTTTTGCCCATATTTTTGTTTCGGTCGGCTCTTTTCAGATCTGCTCTGGTCTCAGCCTTATCTTGCGGCATCCTGCTGTTCCGGTAGACCTATCTTCTCTTGGCTGTCTCGGTCGGCTATCGAGCAGCACCAGAGAGAAACAGAGACAAGAAACCCGGGCCTTCCTCATTCAATCGTCTGCTCTGTCGCGTTTTCGTCGCCGTCATCACTTCTATGGCAACCTCTTATCCACCCACTTTCACTCTTCCAATCGGCCTAGATCTCTCCGCTAGGGGAGTGCTGATTGCCAGCCAATAGCCGACGCCTCAACTCTAGGCAGCCAACACCTATCACCCCAGTACATCATTGCTAACCAAACCCACCTATAGGTCTACGTTCCCACTGTCTTCGAGAACTACGTCGCTGATGTCGAGGTCGATGGCAAGCACGTCGAGCTCGCCCTTTGGGATACCGCCGGTCAGGAGGATTACGATCGTCTGCGTCCCCTGTCCTACCCCGATTCCCACGTCATCCTGATCTGCTTCGCTGTCGACTCGCCCGACTCCCTCGACAACGTCCAGGAGAAGGTAAGCACTCAACACCATACTGGCCACTCATAAAATATACAAGCACTAACACACCCTCTAGTGGATCTCCGAGGTTCTGCACTTCTGCCAGGGCCTGCCTATCATCCTGGTCGGCTGCAAGAAGGATCTTCGCTACGACCCCAAGACCATTGAGGAGCTGCGCAAGACCAGCCAGAAGCCCGTCTCCCCCGAGGAGGTAAGACTTGACAGTGCAGCCCAACTGCACACCATGAACCCATACACATCCATACGCATACTAACAGCGCCAGGGCGAGGAGATTCGCAAGAAGATCGGTGCCTACAAGTACCTCGAGTGCTCGGCCAAGACCAACGAGGGTGTCCGCGAGGTGTTTGAGCACGCCACCCGTGCTGCTCTGCTCACCCGTGGCGGCAAGCGGGGAGGCAAGTCCAAGAGCAAGTGCTTAGTCCTGTAAAGCACCTGCACGGAACGACATTTACTACGACATGGACATTTAAGCCTCGCATTTCGAATTCTTAGTCGACCGACCGCACCGCTCTTATTGTCTTCATTGTTCTTTTACTGCTTTGTCCTCTTTCTTGCCTTTACCTTTTATTCCATATCCTCGAACCTCATCCGACCGTCGCTCTTGTAATCCACCTATTTCTTTTTCTTTACCAACCTGCAAGGTTTTCTTTATTTCTTCTATTTCGTTCGCTTTGTTCGATAAGTCACAGATGTGAGACGGGAGATGTGGGTTTGCCAAGGCCTCGGAGGGCTTATTGGCTGGGAGTTTCTTGTCGGTTGTCCTGCTTCTCCTACTTGTCCATCCGCCTGGTCAAGTCTCACCAACATCCCGATGTCATATCGATTGGGTCTCTGAAACAATGAACAACAAACCAAACCAAGGACACTTGAGAAAGAATAAACATAGTACGGACGGACGGCGAGAGGCGAGGATGCGGAATGAAACACTTTCCACCTTGTTCGTCTTGTGTCCATATTTGTCTTGATTTTTTTTTCTTATTCCGATTTGATACCGAAGCAAGGAGGAGGGAACAACTATTTGCTATCTGCGGCTTGTTATTTTTTCTTTTTCCCGTCTTGCTCTGCTTAGTTCTCTAGTTATTTATTTTATCAACTCGTGCTTTGTTATAGCTTTTATGTGCTTTATATGAAATGTTTCGTACGATGGTGTTGGTAGTAATATGTTGTCGTTTATTAATGTATGTTGTTTGATTTCTGATACCTAACATGATTTTGAGTGTGTTTTGTTGATATGATTAATGCTGTCGGTATTGATGTAGTTTAAACCAATGGCACCGTCATGATGAATTTACATAAAATAATAGTGTGTGTTATTTCTTAATGTACTGCGAAAATCTGTGATTTAAAGATTGAACAAATATCATGTATGTACAGACAACCGCAGACTAGACAACTTCAACGCCCATCCTCTACTTCCGCTTTTTAACTGCAGCATTGTCAGTCATGGGGGTCGTTGACCGCGTCACGACCACCTGAGGCTGCTGGGACTCTTCCGGCTGGGCCGGCTTCTGCTGCTCGGCTGGGGCT
Organism: Ophiostoma australiae; assembly: GCA_022392945.1. Taxonomy (NCBI): domain Eukaryota; kingdom Fungi; phylum Ascomycota; class Sordariomycetes; order Ophiostomatales; family Ophiostomataceae; genus Ophiostoma; species Ophiostoma australiae. The sequence goes on from JAKRGJ010000010.1 coordinate 685,206, forward strand.
GCAGCTCCTGGCGGCACGCCATAGGACGGCACCACAGTGTGCGCATACATATCGGCATCCCGCTCGATCCGCTGCATGTCGATCCGGTTGGACAGGGCGTCGTTGATGCCCTCGACAACCTCGCGCTCCTCCATGGCCTCGGCCACCAGCATCACCTCCCGTGCCCAGTATGTCTGCGTGCGCACGCGCAGTTCCGTGTCCCGCTGCGCCGTGTTCTTGAAAATGGCGCCCGCACTCAGCTTGCTCTTGACGCCGGCCAGCTCGCGCGTGACGGTCGTGATGCGGTGTGTCGTCGACGGCGGCGGGTCTGGCCCAAACAAGAGCACGCCCACCAGGCCCAGCTTCGGTGAGCTGTGCAGGCCCGACGCGGCCCAGTACAGAATAACGGCCAGGACGCCCATCAGGAGGCCGCTGGCGACGCCGCGGTAGGTGCGCATAGTCCAGAAAAAGAAGTCGACATTGGCCAGGCGCGTGGCGCGGGCGTTCTTGGTCTTGTCGTAGCTCAGGATCAAGTAGACGTCGAGGGCGGCAAAGACAAGGGCCGCGACGGATGCAGGCATGCGCCAGCGGCGGCTGTGGGCGGCCGAGAGGTCGTAGGCGCGGTCGGCTGCGGAAGTCTCGGCCTGGTTTGGGCTGGAATCAGATCTGCCCTTGCGGCCGAGCAGCAGCAGCGGGCTCGTGACAATGGCAATGACGACCAGGTTGAAAATGTGCAGAGCCATCAGGTCCACCATGGCATAGTAGCTAAATGCCGCGGCGCTGAAGCCGGTGTTGGCATCGACACCCGTGCCGCCGCAAAACGGACAGTCAGCAATCACGCTCGGGCCGAACTGGATGTACAGCAGCCGCGTCTCGAGGCTCGTGAGCCGCGCGCGCAGACCCTCGTCGGCGGCCGTCAGAGTATGGTTGGGCCGTAGGTTGGCGAGGCGGTTGAAGATGACATCAGTCGGGGCCTGGAGGCGCGAGTCGGTAGCCAGAAAGACATTCTCGGGCTGGCGCAGGCCACCGGGAAGGTGGAGGGCGCTGGCGATGCTGCTGGGCACAAGGCCGGCGGACATCAGGTGGCCGATGGCGACAAAGGCAAGCAGGGCCAAGACAATGGCGGAGCGTGCCGACAGCGGGCGGACCACGGACCTGTAGGTGCTGTTGTTGCCGCCGCTCTTTTGCTGCTCAGCACGCTGGGCGGCTACGGTCCTGAGGCTGCGGTACTGTGCGAGGGCCTTGGGCAGCAGCATGGGCCCGAAGAAGATGACCAGGGATTTGAGGCTGCAGGGGTAATGTTAGTTTCTTGCACTGGTTCTGGCCCCATCAAGTGATGTTGGGATTATCTCACGCTCCCCATGGTATCGCCATGGTTGCCGGGTTCTGCGGTACGCAGGTCTCTCGATGCTCGTGATGCTCGTGATGCTCGTGATGCTCGTGATGAAATGTGTCCTGAGAGTTCCAGGATGAGATGGCGAGTAGATGATGAATAAGCAAGTAGAAAGCTCAGCCGATGTATCCAGTATCAGGAGCGCAGACACATAAGACTTCTATATTTATTGAAGACAGAAACCAAAGTATAAAATCTCAAGAAAGAGAATAAGGTTTAAGGTTGATGAAAGTGCCCGCACACTGTATGATAGATTAATGACAGCATGAGCTGCTTCCGGGTCACGCCTGCTGTAATGAGCTCCTACATTCAATACATAGTTACAAGGCACAGCTGCTACCTGTCACTAGTAAACTACCCCTTTCTTCACGTGTTCCAAGTCGACCAAACCTGAGCGTGCTTAACCGCGAGTGGTCATTTTCGGCCAATCACAGCTCGCAGCAGCTCTCACATGTGTTCTTACCTATTACGAAAGTCTGCCATTTTGCAGCGAAGGATTCGGAGATGGCATAAGGATGCGAAGTGCACAGATAAATGTGTGATGAGTATACGTTTCTTCGCTATTGATACATTGTAGAATCAAAGCTAATTTTTTATTATATTTCTTCCGCTCTGAATCCTCATGAAAAACACATAGTCGGGCGAATTCCATAATGCACGCGACGCATTTGCATTTTACATGGTGCTGCCACACGTGACCGCTCGATTTATTATGGGGCCAACAGCTACCATAAATTTCACATTCTGCACTGAAAATTCTCTTGCGCTTTCTCCCTCGACATCAAACAACATCGCCAAAAAATCAAGAAAGCCCAGATGGGTTTACGCTACAAGCACGGGTCGCGCCGTTTTGCAAGACGCAGTCACAGATGCCAGCCACGTAGAAGGTACTCTGTGTCTAAACATGCCTCTTGCAAACGCGCAGCCGCCGTCAGTGCCACCTCGTCGCCGTCACCGCGCCCGTTGTGGCCGTGACCTCTTCAGTTGACCATTTCTTCTTACTACAACGCCCGGCACTATCGAAGCTTTGCTGTCCTTGATGCTTGCATCCGTGGTCATCAGAGTCAATATGACTGCCCAGAACGAATCCAAAATACTCTGCCAAGAGTCAATCTCATATCGTGTTGCAGAATCTCTCTCCTTTGCCTCTATGGAGATCCCCTGCGTCAAATGATTGAGAAACATCTCCTTGTGTGACAAGACCTGTAGTTTGTAACTGAACTGCACATTGTACTGTGCGTGCCCTTAATACCGCATTGTATTGATATCGCTATAAAAACACCCAACGCCAGCCTATGCCATGATATTATATAATGGACGGTGTATGAACCGGCCGTGCTTCTAAAACGATACACGGGATATGCCCAGTTTGTAAGCCTACTTGTCCTTGCTGCTCTCTGCTGCCGCGCCGGCAACAGGCGCCTCCTTGGTCTTTTGTGCCGACGCCGTCTTGGGCGTGGTGGCCAGCTCGTACAGCGCAGCCACCGTATCCTTGAGCAGCACCATGACGCCCGTGCAGGCCAGCTGCCACGACGTGATGCTGATGCTGCCGCGCGGTGCACGCGGGAACGACACCAGCCACTCAGCATACGCCGGGAACCAGCCACGCGGCAGCCAGAACATGGGCTCGCGCGCGTACCAGAACGGCAAGAAGTACTGCATGCCGCGGGTCAGCGCCAGCCGCAGCACCGTCACGCCCGTGTCAAACGAGCGCCGGCGCTTGTCCTCGGCCGCCTTCTTCGTCGTGAGCTCGTCCATCATCTTCTTGTGCTGGCGGTCGAGACGGCCCCATTTGGCAAACTGGTCCTGGGCACTGGTGGCGGTCAGTTCGCGGCGGACTTGGAGGCACTCGGCCTGCAGCTTGCGGTGGTCGGCCGTCTCTTTCGAGGGGAAGTAGTTGTAGAGGTTCCATAGCTGGGCATCGTCAGTACGGGGAACATGGCTACCAATAGAAAAAGCGAAAAAGCGAAAAGGCGAGAAAGACTTTTACGTACGGTATTGGAGATGGTGGCGGCGCCGATGGAGTTGACGGCCTGGATTGCCAGCTCGACGAGGAAGACGACAAGCAAGAGCGGCGGCATGGCGACGGTGATGGCGCGAACAAGTGGGCAAGTGTGTTTGGCTAAAAAGTCGTGATAGTGGCCTCCGAGGCAGTTGTCGTGGATCGTGTATTAGGCTCGAGATTCAATCTTCGACGTTCGACGTGGTCCTGGCGCAGAAAGTGATTGAACACCACCTACCTAGCTCCGAGCTGTCATCACTGATGTGTCTTTATTTTTGTGGGAGGCTGACTAATCATCACATGGAGGGGCCAGCAGCTGCGCGAGATCACCACACAACACGCCATGTCGTCTGTCGACAGTTTGTATATTATCGGAAAATAATTTCAAAAATCAATCAAATCGATACTAAAAATAAAAATATAATGTCCCGGGCACTCGACAAAGCCACGGTGGCCGCCCTCAAGTCTGGCGACCCCGAGGCTGCCTACCGAGCCATCGCAGACGTCCTGACGCCGTCTCGCTTGACGTCTTCCTCAGTATCTTCGCCGGGGCGCCTAGAGCTCGAGTTTCTGGGCCGCGAGTATCTTCCATTGCCAGAAGATAGCCCGTACTTTTTGCGTGATGGAAATGCCGTCGCCATCCCAAAATTGGCACTCGTTCTGGCTTTTGTTGTGGCTCGCAAGCTGCTCCAGAAACTACTGTCCGGAAGCACAGACGAGACAAGTGCTGTAGAGAATGACACGGGAAAAGACACAAAAATAGAAAATGAGAAGCTCCGTGCTACAGCAGTCATTCTTATGATGGACCCAGAGCACCTGACTGCCGCCAACACACGCAAACGGATTATCCAGCGCATGACCGAGCAGTTTAACAAGACTAAAGACACCGAAGCCGCTGCGGCGCTCACGGCCGGCGAACTCTGGCTTGTCGACAGCTTCTTGACGGGCCACCTGCACCGGCACACAAAATCGCCGACGCTATGGAACCACCGGCGTTGGCTTCTTTCATCTGCATCTCCGCAGGCCAGCCCATTCCGCGACATTACCGAGGTCGTCATGGTCGCTGCCGAGCGACACCCGCGTAACTACTATGCGTGGGACCACGCACGATGGCTCGTCCGGTATGCAGGGCCAGCTGCAGCTGCATCTTCGCAAGAACGAGACAGACTTATACTGGCTGTGCGAGACTGGTGCTACCGGCATCACACCGACACGTCAGGCTGGTCCTTTTTGCTGTTCCTCTTGACGTCAGCATATCAGGAGCCACATCCACCCTCTCCACTGCTTGCCGAGACGGTAGCACAGGCCCAAAAGATGGCCGTGTCTCTTCGGTGGACGGGCGAGTCAGTATGGGTGTTTATGCGCACGGCGGTTGCGTACATGGAGCTGGCAGGCAATGCCGCGGATGCTGCCGAGCGAGCACCGCCATCGGTTGCCGAGTTTACAGAAGCAGCAGAGTCTCTTCGGTCTCTTGTCGAGCCGGCATCCCGCGCACATCAGGTTCTTCAGCAAGCACAAGACTGGTGTGCAGCCAAGATCAAGGCAGATTCACAAGATTCAATTTGATTTATAGTCTACAGTTATCCAAGATACACATAAGATATACTAAAAGAAGAGCTACATTTTGCTCTTCTTTGGCGGCAAAACGGTCATCCACATACCCTCACACGTCGCGCACGCCTCTTTCTTGGGTTGTGCCTGGGCATCGCGTATATCGACATCGAGAAATATCTTGCGCCCGTCAATCCGGCTGATGGTGGCTGTCGTCGACGCGATGCTGGGCAGCGACACGGGCCGCCGGAAACGAATGTTCATGCTGGCCGTCATGATGCGTACGCCCTGGTTCATATTGAGCACGCCCGGCGGCGGCGACCAGTGGGTTCCGCTCTTGGCGGCGGCGTCTGCCCGTGCCCGCTGATACTCGTAGTTCATAAAAATGAGGCCGCCCATGGCTTCGTCCATGGCAGCCCCAAGGAACCCGCCGTGGGCAAAGCTGTTGAAGCCCTTGACGCCCTCGCGCAGGTCCATCAGCAGCGTTCCCGACATGATGGACAGCTCGGGGTTGGACTCGTCACTTTTTGAGTTGTCGGGCTCTGGGAAGAGAAACAGCATATACGGGATACTGCCGTCGTTATTGAGGGCCGTGCGGAACAGCTCGTCTTGGGACTCGACACGGCCGCCGGTGAGAGCGCTCTTGTTGCGGCGGCAGGACGGCATGACGGCAGTGGTGCCGGGGGCATCGATAAGAGCGGCACACCATTCTTCCTTGCGGAAGTGGTCAATAGCCTCCTGGAGAGACTGGCTCTGAACCATATCGGTGGAGATATAGAAAACACAAATATAGAAAGTAGATATGTAGGAGTTATAAAGATGATGAATGATAAATATAGAAATATGCAGTGACTTTGAGATGTGCGATCAGTACGCGAGATGATGTGCTAAACAGCGACCGAATTGGATCCAAGAGGTGATGCTCAAAAAAAGAAGAATAACTTGAAAGACTGAAATACGATAGAGGATAACATCAAGAGCTTGACTTGGCGATGGATTGAGCACTGCTGTGATGCAAAAGCACATGTAGAGCCAAGAACCGATGGTCAAGCTGTAGGCATAGCTACGTAGGTTAAAGTACCCCATACTACTACTACTCTGCACCCATTATGTTTTGTGAACAGCAAGTGGAGAGCTGCTATGCCTCGGTATTTTGGGCATAAGCATGTCTTAGAGACTCGGGTTTCTTTGTCAGCTTGGATCTATGTCATCTGCTACAAAGTATCTTTGTCGTTCTCACAGTGTATCACATCTTCTGACATAGCAGACTAGCAGCGATCAAATTAACTCCGCCGACGAAACCAACAACCTGGCCTCATCTAATCGGACTGATCAATTGACACAGTCGGCGTCGTCGACTTGATGTCGTCGGGGCTGTAATTAGCCTTCGCCAATAGCACAGCAGGGGCCACAACCAACAAGCAACTGGCCCGTAGTCGGCAACAATGGCATTGTCCATGTTCGAAGGTTTTTTATCGTGGCCAACTTATATCCAAAGCTCCCCTTTGTAGTTTCTATTAAGATAGCAAACGTGTGCTTCGAGAACACTGTCACTATAAGCCTTTCTACGGCAGGGAAGCGCGAGGTCTGCAGGAGTCTCACAGGCATACAGCTTTCTAGGTGGGATCGAACTCATCAGCGAGCGCCGTTTCATGTTACAGACCGTCTATTCACACACGTAAAATTTAAGATGGTAATGATATAATAATCTTTAGATCAGTTGATAACTAATTGGTTGAGAACTAGTTAACAACTCGAGAGTTCAAAACCGACAGAGTCATCAACTCGTGCTTATGTAATTATATATTGTCACATGATATGCTAAAGGCACTCATCGGAAGTGGCCGCTATATTCGACGTCTATGGGCGGCCACCTACGCCCTAAAAATCCCGAATTCATTCATGCCAGTCAGAAACTCTTACCACCTTACCACTGAACATCCCAAAGCTAAGAGAAATCACACCACATTCGCGCCGAGCCTTGATGAATAGACCAGGTCGGCGGGCTCATTGCACTGGCGTACCGCACCCGAAAACATAGCCAGAAACATGCAACCAGCTGGAGAAACCGGGTGACATTGTATAATATCGAACAACGTTGGTTCTATTCGATGCAGCAGTCGTTCGTATTGTGCAGAATAGGATTGGTCAAGAGACCTCTGTCGTCATACTGAACACACTCTTTGACGGCATTGTTGCAAAGTCTTTGCGGCTTTGAGTCGTGTTGGATCGATAGATCGATAGATCCCAGGCACCAGAAAGAGCACCACGAAGAAAACATGCGATTCTGCGTTTTCGGTAGAAGGGAGTTCACAAGTCCCAGTCATCAGTAGCAGGCAGTAGAGATATCAGGACGAAAATGGCCGGACGGTGAGGTCCAAATAAGAATATAAAAGGGCACGTCGTGCAAGATGTTGTGAGTCTCGAGTTTGTAGAACAGATCACAGACCACATATCACACAGCATCGCCACTCTACTGCATCGCATCAAGGCATCAAAGCATCACAGCTTGTTCCACTGCATCACCTCTACTCTACATCAAACGTATCTCTAACAACATCACATCACAATGTCTGCCATTGCCTCAAAGTAAGCCCTTCACATTTATTTCTTTCTTTCTGTCTTTCTTTCTTCCATAGGCCAGATTAACTAACACTTACAGAGCCATCGGCCCCATCGTCTCCATCGGCGCCGCATCCGCCGTCGCCGGCTACGTCTACACACAGCTGCACCACGAGTCAGACACCATGGACCGCTTCTTTGCTTCATACCACACACCCGAGAGCGAAGCCTCTCGCCGGCGTGTCTTTGACGGCGCCGTCGAAGACCCACGGAAAAACATTCTCAACTTCCTCAGCTGGAAGAAGCAATAGACAGGCTCGCCGAGTCGAGATTGTTTACTGTTATCACCTACTGTTATTATCTTGGTTATGCCCTTGTTCTCCCCTTGGGTCAAATACCAGCAGCCTTACCAAGACTGCGACTACATCTTGTTACTTTCCACACGTCTATACACATCTAAATTCAAATATATCTACACATATGAATGCATCGCCCAACGCTCTTTGTTGTGCAGTACGTGACGAATGGACGCCATAATAGTAACGCAATCAAGCAGCTCCTTCAACACATATCTTTATTCCATATCATGTCTCTCCCATGTCGGCATGCCAGTATCGTGATGTGCCTCGTAAGGCATTCTGGACAGCAAGGCTCGTGGCATCACATTCATAAACTGGCAGCCACCCTCACATGGCTACTTGGGGGTGTTTTCCCTTTGCAAGTTGAATATTGTACTCTTTGAATAAGCCTTTGAGTAATTATACGAGCTCTGCCTGAGGATGATCCATCTAAAATCGTGACAACTAGCCCGGCACGGCTCCGTGGTATGACGCATGGACTTCCGTTGGAAAACGTCCAGACCGGCTCCGGGCTGAAAAGCGAGATTCGGTGCTACTGTCAGCTATGCATATGCTGCAGCGAACTTAACGCATGGCTCCGAACGCCTTGTTGGGTCTGTGCTTGATGATGCCACACTCACCGGCATACTTTGAGACTGGGTCGCATGCCATAGGCAGGCAAAAGAAAGCAGCATCGACATCAACACTGATTGCGCTTACTCATGGCCAGCCACGGGTCTTCATCTCGAAATGATTTCAGCGAGCATCACGCCATGGTAGCTTTACTAGAGTATTGTTCACTGTATCGTGCCACTTAACACATTGCTGATGGATGCTAGATGCGTTCGATATGAGGTCTAGGCTGATATCGGGAATATCAAGTAGCTCTGTTTTGAAATCCGGCAGTATTACACATTGCGTGGGGGATGTACATATCTGAAAGACATCTGCATGCTCGTCTCTCGAGCGTCTCTATTTTAGAGTAGAAGAAAGATGTTGACTGTTTTGGTTGCGGATGTCGTCACCAGTAAGATTTAGACGCATTTGTTTACTTGAAATTAATGGAATCTACTTTTATTGTTTCCTTGATTATATTATCACGCCAGTATTTTTGCTTCGTGTTTTTTTATAGTAGTACTTATGATAAATGAAGTAACGGAAGAAGAAAAGATGCAATAAAAATCAATCAAAGATGAATAAAATACTTCAAAATAGAACAGCTTTGTATTGACAATAAACAAGTAAATAGAAACCAAAAAAAATCCAATTTGCTTAACTCAAGCGAACGAGATCCTGTGTGTATACCATACTCCCACCTTTACATATTTTATCGTCATCTACATCGCACCTCGAAGCTGTGAGCGCGACCCTGTGGTACGGCTCACAGACTCACAAGATCTCGTATTCTCTTGGTTTGGCGATTCCCGAAGCCTCCACGGACGGGGTAAGACACGGGGCGCGGGCGAGACATGAAGGATTATGGGTCGAGAGCTGCCTTGGTATGTGTGATTACTTCATGACTGCGGCCTCGTAAAGTTGTTTGTTTACTGGAAAAGTACCACGACCACGTTCTGTCTCGCCGCAGTGGAGAGAGTTGTACTATCGCCCAGATACGAAGTACTACCAAGAGCATATAGACGCAGGGAGAGGCTTCGGTACGGAGAAATGCACGGTATGTCTGTCTTTCACTTGCTGGTGTGTTTAACACAGCTGCACGGCTCAGGAGGAGAAGGTGGCACGAAAAGAAGCGAGGCTGGCCTTGCTGTTGACGCCTCTTCTTCTTGGCTGAATTTGAATGGCTGTCGTTGAGAGCCAAGGGGATGTCGTCGTCATCTGCGAGGTCGGTAAGCTCCCTTACATTGGCAGCAGTGCAGACTTTGAAACGAGACCGACTTGTCGAGTAGCCAAGCCTATTCTACCGTACATCGTACAACCAATTATCAATGGTCGGAATGGCATTTTCGAGAGTGGATGAATGGAACGATTGCGATGCAGACACGCAAACATGTCGTGCACAACACACGTTTTTACTGGAGCTGCCAGTGACAGGCAAGATCAGCATTTTGTCGTCAGCTGGGGGCAGTACCATGTATTCTTTCTCCGCAATATGCAACACTAGAAACTGGCGTGCCTGAATATCAGGCTTCCTCACCCTGTATGAAGTACATGATAGGCGAGAGACGGCAACTTTCGAGCTTGATAGGCGGTGCTATACTAAGAACCAAGGAAATGCTAGAGGTTGCGACACTGCTAAGATACATCGTTATGTATTACATAGCATATCATAATGGCAACGACGAAACCATGGCGCTTGTTGGCGATGGTATTTCTATCACCTCGTCACTCTGTAAGTTGTTCATGACCCCATACTCGTTTTCTTTGCTCCGAAGAAGGTTATCTACTTTTGTACTCCGTAGTAGGAAAGTTACAAGAGTACGCTGTACTATTACACCACACATACTATGTAGTAAATTACGCTTCTGAATAGCATAGCACTCTTTTGGAAACATACCGCGACCTGAATACAGAACCCTGGCCGTTGATCTTTGAGTCGTTTATATTGCCGCCAGGGGCAACGTATAGAGATGATGCAGGGGGGGCTGAATTCGAGGCCAGTATTACAGACACTCTTATTACACACATAGTACATGGTATGTACATCTATCGGCGTTTTGATTCTGATGTTGATAACTGACATAGTACACTATTTGTTACAGAAGTGCCCTTTCTGCAATATTATTTTCAATAGCCACCACATTCCTCATCGTGATACGCACTTATGACTTACATAGTATACCCCTTGACGACAGAATTCACTTCCTTATCAAATTCGTTCTTGCAAAGTAGACATTCTCCCCATCTAGAGATGACAGATGATATCTTTCACTCCACTGTTGCACATTTACTCTGCACAAGTAGCAAAACATCTTGCATTCGGGCGGTGAGTTTCGCTGCAGCACCGAGCACTCTTTTCTTCTACATACATATTCTTCAGTCCAAAGACCCCTGTTTTTACCTTTCTAGCTCAACTTCTCCGTCATTATTCCACGGCATCACCTCTACAAGGGTCTTGGCTCGACCGAGTCAGTATTTCCCATCCTGCACGTCGTCACAGGCATGGCCAAATGCAGGTAAGAGCGGCTGTCCAGGGCCAGCGGAGAACGTTGCAGTAGAGAAGTAGTGTATTCAAAGGCCTGTCTGTCATTTTAAAGTTTCCATAATTGGTGGCATACTCTGTACAATGTACGGAGGAGACGGGACGAGAGCAGCAAGGCACCTGGTCGTGATCACAGCTACAGCGGTCAATTGTCTACTTCGCTTGTAGGTGCTCAACAAGTCGCGACAACTTCGCCAGGCCACCCCCGTTTCTGCCGCACGGATGAGCGTCTATTCTATATATCGATCAAAACAGGGTAAAGTACAGAGTAGTTATGACGACAAGAGGAGATGTAATTAAAGAAGATGGAAATAGTTCTTTGTCTGATGTTCAATAATCATTACCGAATACTGAAGATTGAGGATGCGCAAATCGATGCCCCTCCTCCCTTCATGCCACGATGCCGCTGCATCCCACTGTTTTCTTTAGCAGAGAGATTGAGAGCGGCGAGCCTCCATGATGCAATCGCGGCATCCATTCATTTAAAGAGGCTTCCCTTCTTTGTTCATTTTATCTGTAATACTATGTATGTACTATGTAGATTGCGGACGGACATCGATCTCTGAGAGTGACCCCTCCCGTGCTCGCCTGTGATCTATTGTCGTCGTTGCATGTTGCATGCTGTATGCATACATCACCGAGCACCCCCTTTTGTAATTCGATTCAGCGTACTTTGCTGTCGTATTCTCCTGCGTTATGCACATGTACGCATATGCATGCACCAAGTACTGCGCATGCGACTTTGGATGCTAGCAAAGACATGTGCATAGAAGCACAGCTCCTCTGTTGTCTCGATCCCTGATCTAAAGCCATATTTTACTTCTGTGCCACTCTTGACACACACCACTGACACTGTATATATATATATATATATATATTTTATTTTATTTAACGGCGTAGACAAATACTCTGTACAGCAACTGCTTGACTTGATCGGACCTTTGCTCTGAACGGACAGACATCGGACCCTGGCCGCCCACAGAAGCTTCGGCCACCATGCGGCCTTATGTGTAATTAATCACTGTTTGTTTATCATTATGTACATAGTATTTGTATTTACCCTGATGCTCACTCTAACTCACTGTAACAGCGGGTGCCCTTGCGCCCATCTCACCAGGAAGAATACATGCGCCCGGTTATTATTCTGCTGCATGCTACCTTACAGTGCAGTTTCTCCTTCCTCGTTGGACCTTGGCCTGAGGATCAAGAAGCGTCGGAGTGAATAGACCAGGCCGCATCTGTGCCTCTGATCGTCGGCCATGCCTACATAGTATTTCTTCTTCCTTCTTCCTACGAGGACAATCGTGCTATTCCTCTTTCTTCGCAGTTCGCTCTTATGCTTGCAGGCGACGTTTTTCCATATGCATGAAGAGCATTCTTACATCGCACGATATTCATCGGAAATCTTTTGTGTCGCGTTGGATATTTGTCGACTTTACTCACTGTCGTGTTAAATCAAAAGAGAAAAAGAGTCGACGCGTCGTGTTTAAGAGGGTCTGTAACAGGTCGCGAAGGCGAGATGGAAGCGAAATGTAGAATAGACAATTCAGGAGGATGGTCCAGAAAACAAAGAAAATAAAATAAAAAAGGAAAGTAAAGGAAAAAGAAAGAAAGGCCAGCCCAGGAAACATCAAGTAGACTCTAGTGTAATACATCAAGACGAAACGGCAGGACAACTGAGAAGAACCAATACGAGGACGCAACGAGCGAGCCGCGTCTGAATCAACAAGAGACAAAAGACAAGAGAGGAGACAAGACCAGCTGGTGGCCAAAGAGCTTCACTGTCTCCATCTCCAGACGCTCTTGGCGGCCCACATGAACAAACAGGACAAACAGGGGGTCGTAGACTACGGAGTGTTTTTAATTTTGAATATTTTTACATTTCGGGGGAGGATAGAAGAGAACGAGATGGGCTATTACGTCGGTAGCAGGATGTAGGATGCATGCAGTATAGGAGCTACTCTGTACATCGTGCACTGCCGTTATTGGGCTTCAGTCAGAGAAGAGACCAGTGAAAGCCTCTGGTTCGTCCACGACCAGCAGTCGCTGGATCTGGCTCAGAATACCATCTCGACCGGACTCTGCATAGTATCTACCATGTGCATACAGTAGTAAGATGGCCGTGGAGGAATAAGGCATGTCAATCTGAAGCCATCCTCATTACCTGTCCAAGGGTCCTTGCACTTCGGAGCTCATCTCTTCCGTGGCTTCAAAGAACGGCTATCTGAATAGTCCGAATGATTTTCATCTAAATTCAGATGAAAATAGTCCCTTCATAGCTGCGTATCGCAACCTGCATGGCCATTTATTTCTCCAAGATAATCCGTAGTACTTCTCTTCTTCTTTATCTACCAAATCCTGCCAGAACCGGTTCTCTGCTCTTCGCCGGCGATCCGAATTACAATAGCCTTGCGGTCTGCGACCTTGGGCCAAGCATTCAACGTCCAACGTCATTTGACCATTATCATTACTTATCCCTCCTCTCTTGTGCCTCTCTCATCCTCGATAATCCATTCTCCCCTCCCTTAATCAAGCTAGATGCAGCGTGCTCTGCATGCCTCTCCATGCCTGCCACCTATTCCCGTCTCCCTCGTTGCTCTCGCAATCACCCCTAGCCCTTTCTTGGTCCTCCGCATTCCAACGGCCGACCCGCCAACCGCCCTGTCTTTTTGATTTTTGATTTTTGATTTTTGATTTTTGATTTTTGATTTTTGATTTTTGATTATCATTCAGGTTTGTTCTTTACTCCTAGAGACTTTGATTCTGAACAGTCGTGAATTACTGGTGTACCGGCACACTCCGTAGTAATGTCTTCGCATAGTACAGTATTGACTAGAATATCCCTTGTCAACCACTCTTTGTCTTTACGGGTCTTGTTTTGCAGCGCTGATGCCCCTTGTACGCTTCCCTTTATGAACGGCTGAACTGCAATCTTCTTGGATGAATATTGCAAGCTTGCCGGAAGCCTCTTCGATGAGTGCTGCCGTGCCTCATCAAAAGTAACAATTTGAATCCCTTCAAAACTCGTTCGTCTGTAACTTGCTGTCTGTAACACAACTGTCCTGTTTTTGAATTAAGATACATACATATACTGTACATACAAAATACTAATGTACTGCCGTAGTGGACCTGAAGGTTAAGCGATTCTTCTCCGTCAGAATTAATCAGAATTAAGAATAAGAAAGGGGGGTGGTTTCTTGCGCTTGCATGTGTATGTGTGCATGTGTGTGGAGAGAAAGTGGAGAGCAGAGCGAGGCCCAGCGCGAACACAACAAGGAAGAGAAGGAGAGCTTCTTCACTGAGTACATAGTACGTTTTACGAGTGCCCGTCTCCTCTGTCTTTCTCCCTTTCTGCCTTTCTAGCCTTGGCCCCATCTACTATGTATGGTCTCCTCTTCCCCGTTCCTCTCTTGATCCTCTCTCTGATCCTCTCTCTTCCTCCTCCTCAACAGCTTGGACATCCCCTCTGATGTTTTTGTAGATCCTCGTTTCTTTTCTTCTTCTTTTTCCCTTTCCCTTCTCTTGTTCCCTGTTCCCTTTTGTGTGTATGTACTTGTACCTGGTCCCCGTATCCTTGTATATTGGTATCTTGTATCTTGTCTTGTATGATTACTCCGGGCCTATTACAAGAGAAGTCTATTGCCGCCTGCATCATCCTCCATCGACTCCTCTTCTTGTCTCCTCTCTCGCCTCCTCTTTACCCTCTCCTCCTCCTCTCGCTGTAACCTTTATATCATCATTAATACTCCCTCTTCCTTCCTAGCCATTCCTTCTTCCCCGTCATTCCGGCCTATAGCTTTATTCACGACAACGATAACCAACTGAAGCTCGACCTATCGCCGGACGGCACCATATATCCTTCGGCTTGTTTTGTTTTTGTTCTTCATTATTTCCGACATTCGCTCTGTTAATTGCTCTCTACTTGCTTGCTCTTTGCATCTTACGCATAAACTGGGCGTCCGGAACTCTCAGATTCTAATCATCAAACTGACTGCAAGTCTCCTTAAGTGGAAGCACTTGCATCCCGACCCATCCGGACAACAACCGCCGAGCAACCACCCAAGATATCACCATACCTGCGCACATATACATACATACGGCAATCATCTCGACTCCAACACAGACACCCTACAGCACAGCATAACCCGCTATCATGGTGGGTAGAGCAACGTTGTTGCCTCTGGCCCTTTGGATATCAGCAGCAAACGCCTTCTACCCATGGCTCCCTCACTCTGTGTGTGTCGGCGACAGTGAGCTGTGCAAGGCCCAGACGGCGGCGACCAGCTCTCAAGAAGAGCGGTCCCTCCCGGCCAACGTTGCCAACGATGGACTGCGTTTCAAGATCGGCCGCAAGACACCCGTGGCCCAGATTCAGCGCGACGAGCCTCTCAAGCACAGGGTAGAGCGCATGGCCAACCGGCTTGCCAAGAAGCATGGCCAGCCATCAGCACCAGCTCCTCGCTTCCGCGGACGGCGGCAACCTCTACCGCCAACACCGACAGCCGACGACACCAAGCTGGCCAAGCGCACCAACACGTACTCCATTGCCACGGCAGCAACTCCCAGCGCAACCAACGCCGTGGGCATCGACCAGGACGGCACGGACTTCTCGTATTTTGTCGAGGCCAAGCTGGGCGACAAGGACACGACGATGCTGATGCTGCTCGATACTGGTGCTGGCACTACCTGGGTGATGGGCACCGAGTGCGACTCGACGGCGTGCAGCATGCACAACTCCTTTGGCAGCGACGACTCCACGACGCTCAAGACTTCGTCCGACACCTTTTCCATTGCCTATGGCTCTGGCTCCGTGTCGGGCAATCTTGCCAGCGACACGATCAGTCTGGCTGCGCTTTCGCTCACCATGTCCTTTGGCCTCGCCGACACCACGTCCAGCGACTTTACCTACTTCCCCTTTGACGGCATTCTGGGTATGAGCCGCAGCGAGGGCTCGACGGACAACTTTTTGTCGTCCATTGGCGACGCCAAGCTGCTGCCGGCCAACATCTTTGGCGTGTCGCTGTGGCGCGAGTCGGACGGCGGCGAGAACGACGGCGAGGTCATGTTTGGCGCCACCGACGACAGCAAATACACGGGCAGCATTTCGTACACGACGGCCTCGTCCAGCAGCGACTGGGCCATCCCCATGGACGACATTGGCTACGACGGTGGCAAGGGCGGCGTGACTGGCCGCACGGCGTACATTGACACGGGCACCACCTATGTGTTTGGCCCCAGCACCGACGTCGCCGCCCTGCACAAGCAGATTCCTGGCGCCACGAGCAGCGACGGCGTAACCTACACCGTGCCGTGCACGAGCAACCAGCCGCTGACCTTCTACTTCTCTGGTGTCGCCTACAGCATCTCTGCTGCTGACTGGCTGTCTTCGGCTGATGGCAATGGCGACTGCACAAGCAACATTTACGGCCGCGCCGTCGTGGCCAATGCCTGGCTGCTGGGCGACCTGTTCATCAAGAACGTCTATGCCGTCTTTGACGCTGACGAGGGCCGTATTGGTTTCGCCAGCAAGCCCACGGCGACGTCGACCAGCACACAGGCCTCGTCGACCTCGACCGGCACGTCCAGCTCGTCGGGATCGTCTTCGGGATCGTCGTCGGGCGTGTCCGTCACGTCTGTCGTTGCCTCGACTACTGCCGCGCCGACATCGAGCAGCAGCGATTCGTCTCTGCCGGGCCTCAGCGGCCACGAGACACCCGCCTCTGCGCTGGCTGAGTCGTCATCGACATCGGCGGCGGTGTCGGCCAAGGCTACCACTGTGACGTCGCCTGCCGACCGTGTCGAGGGCAGCATCTACGTGTCTGTCATCTGCGTCGTCGCCGCCATCGCCATGGTTGCGTAAATGTCTTTCATCTCTGTTGATTGTTTCTTTTTCTATAATTTCTCCCGACCGCTTAAAAGCGCATTGCTTGCTCTTTGCTTCTGCTTCTGCTTTTGCTTCTGCTTTTGCTTCTGCATTTGGCACTTCGGCTTCTTTCCTGCATTATTCCTCTTGCTCTCAAACACGAAAAGTACGCGGCATCTTGCATCCTCTTTTATCATTCCGATATCTCGACAACTTTTCATCCCGTTTCAAGGTACTCGCAAGTACCATTGCATCTGCATCACCACAACTCGTTCATCTTTCATATTGTCATATACCACTGCTATCGACACATCGACTCGTTTCACATCTACACATCTGCATCTACGATATCTACAGACTTTGCTGGATCGTTCATTTGCTTTTACTGCTTTTACTGCTTGCTTTTTTCATTATTATTACTATTTTTGTCCAGCGGACCAGCATATCGGCCCGGGTGCCGTATGCCATCCGTCAAGGATACACACACTCTCAACCCGAGAACCCTAATAGATACCCATTGGAGGAGGATGCTGGAAGAAGAGAGAAGAGAGAAGTCTCTCGACGAGGTGAGACGACGCGCACAAGACGAGCCAAGGCTGCAGAGACAGACCTGGCCGTTCTTGCTGTAATATATATTTTTATTGTACAACAGTATATAGTTCAATACATGACTACTAGTTTTGAAGCTTTAAAAATCCGACTACCAAGTGAGCAGCTGGCTACTGAATCGTATTGGTGATCGTATTGGTGATATAGGCCAGAATCGCAATGTATTATCTAATCACTGCACGTTACAGATGGCTCCACGTGATGGGCCCTCAGACCCAACCCGGATCCAGTGTCCAGGATAGATGCGAGTTTCGGGGGACGGCGTGGGGGCTCCACAGCATGAGCCCCAGAAAGCCAAAAAGCCAGCGAAACGGTTACGGAGAGCTATTAACACCTGAAAAGGGGAAGGTCCACAACCGGAAACGATGGAATATAGTGGTGCAGCAACTAGTGGCTAAGTACGCGATAGGCTACACGCAATAGAAGGAAGCTCCAGCTGTTCTCAAGCAAAGACGCAGCCAAGACGCACATCGAAACGACGACACCACGAACACAGCGAGACACATCGACACCCGAAAGCTTGTTCCTGTTTCTGTTAGTCATAGATTGGGATCTAGATTATTACAAAATAAATACCCAGTAGCTCTATAGCTCCCCAGCTCAGCTACCGTCCCGAGAGCGACCTCATCGACCATGCATCGATAGACACTGCGACGACGACGACGACGACGACGACGAAGATACACATCCATCATGGCTGGCGCGAAAAAAACAGGCGGCGAGGGCGTTGGCCTTCTGTCCTTTGAAATCCATGACGGCCACGACCACGACGCCATGACACATCCCGACGACCTCGAACTGCCCCCAATACCACCGCCCAAAGACAACCCACCACCCTACCGTACCCCCTCCGGCACACGGCTGCCCTCCAATCTTGTTATGTCGTCGCTTGGTGGCACTAACGGCTCGCTGCGCACACCCCGGACACCGCGCACACCCAACCGTGTCCGCTTCGATCTGACACCACAAGTCGCAGAGCCGCCATTACCGCCAACCCCGACAGACGACAACCAGATCCGGCGAGCTTCCGAAGACGACGACGACTTTGATCTCGACTCCGCGCCAGAAAACAGAGAACGCCGGCACCGCCTGCCGCTGCTGACCGATATCGAAGCACCATCGGTAGCATTGGCGCGGTCCGTCGGCGGCGGCGACGAGATCGACACCGACGTCGACGTCGAGGAGTGGGCAGAGCGCGAACGCAGCCGACCGAAATCGGGACTCAGCAGCGCCTTTATGAACATGGCCAACAGTATCATTGGTGCAGGCATCATTGGCCAGCCGTATGCCATGCGCCAGGCCGGACTGGTTGCCGGCATTGTGCTGCTGCTGATTCTGACCGTGGCCGTCGACTGGACCATCCGACTGATTGTCGTCAACAGCAAGCTCAGCGGCGCGAGCAGTTTCCAGGGCACAGTCGAGCACTGCTTTGGCCGGCCCGGCCTGATTGCCATTAGCGTTGCACAATGGGTGTTTGCGTTTGGCGGTATGGTGGCGTTTGGCGTGATTGTGGGCGACACGATCCCGCATGTGTTCACGGCGGTGTGGCCGGGTCTGCCGGACGTGCCCGTGCTGGGCCTGCTGGCAGATCGGCGTGCCGTCATTATGCTGTGCATCCTGTTGGTGTCGTTCCCGCTCACGCTGTACCGCGATATTGCCAAGCTCGCCAAGGCGAGCACGTTTGCGCTCATCAGCATGGGCGTGATTATCGTGACGGTCCTGGTGCAGGGCGCGCTGGTGCCCGCCGAGGACCGGGGGTCGTTTACGACTCCGCTGTTGACCGTCAATACGGGCATTTTCCAAGCCATTGGCGTTATATCATTTGGTAAGCCATGTCGTTCAAGCCCAACACGCTACAGGGGATGTATTTAATACTAACATCACAGCCTTTGTCTGTCACCACAACTCGCTGCTTATCTACGGCTCGCTCAAGACGCCTACGATTGACCGCTTTGCGCGCGTCACCCACTTTAGCACTGGCATCTCCATGGTTGCGTGCCTGCTCATGGCACTCGCCGGCTTCCTCACGTTTGGCGACAAGACGGACGGCAACGTGCTCAACAACTTCCCCGTCGACAACACCATGGTCAACGTCGCACGCCTGTGCTTTGGCCTCAACATGCTGACGACTCTGCCGCTCGAGGCTTTTGTGTGCCGCGAGGTCATGTTCAACTACTACTTCCCCGGCGAGCCGTTCAACATGCACCTGCACATTGTCGTCAGTGCCAGCTTGGTGGTGAGCGCCATGGTGGTCAGCCTCATCACCTGCGACCTAGGCGCCATTTTTGAGCTGGTCGGCGCCACGAGCGCGTGCGCCATGGCCTATATCCTGCCGCCGCTGTGTTACATCAAGCTCACGACGCGCAGCTGGCGGACCTATGTGGCCATGGGCGTTGTGGTGTTTGGGTGCACCGTCATGGTCATCAGCTTGTTGCAGGCGGTGAGCAAGATTGTCAGTGGCGACAGCGGCAGTGCACAATGCCGATAATACTATAAAAGCAGTCTTTTTGTGTCGGTTCACTTCTGTCGGGTCTCTTTTTTTTTCGGTCACATATTTCCTTTTCCTTTGTATCTGTCTTTGTATTACATTATACTACATCTGGTCTTCTATCGACCTTGTTTCTTCTCTGCTACTCTCTCTTTTCGTCTATTAGCCACGCTTTTTTAAAACAAACCCGGCGTCTTTTGGTTATCATCTGCTTTTCTGTCTTCTCCCACCACACTGGATAGTTGCCTTTCTTCTCACATCTGTATAACTGAGAAGCCGTTATATACTCTCCTGGTTCCTCTCTTCCATCAAGTCTTTGGCCTACTTTTGCATTTATAGGTACTGAGATGACGTTAGGACATACACTTTTTCTGCAACACATGTGTGTACATACATAGTAAATGCATACATTTACCCGTCTACTTAAATACGTGATCAAATAAACGGTCGTCTTTTGTGCACGCCTATCGTTGATTTTCTACTTTCCCACTTAACTTTCAGGGGTCTGTTATGCCGGACATCGGCACCCTAGTATCAGCATGAAAGTAGATAGTAGTAGGGCAGTTAGCAATAACCGACAAAAACATTACTATGTAGATATCCCATCTTCTTTCTGACTGTTAGCTACAGAAGCATTCCGGTTTACCGGGACTGTACTACATAGATATCGACGGCCGTGTGTAACAGGGCAACGTCTATTGAGTAGTACAATACTTTACAGTTTAGATGAAGGACGGATGTCAAGGTGAAAAGACAAAGCAGAACCCCCCCTTATTGCTCTGTACATGTACTGTCTTGTTTCGTTGAATTTTAAATTACTCTGTTAGCTAACTTTTAAGTACCGACACACATTAAATAATACTGGCCTCTCTATAGTTCGGACTCATCACTTCTTGTCTTGATAGTTAACAGCGGCTCGAATGATTGTCCAAGCAAAGACCACATGCTAAAGAGAATCTACTATACAGAGTCAAGCATCCGCGACTATCAAATCATTCGCCGCGGGACTTGCGTGATGCCATTAAAAGCCGTTAAACTATCGATTCGACAACTGATAAAGGTTTGACAGACAGCCTGAAGAGTAAGAGAAAAACCAATCCTGGAAGTGTCTAATATCAAATAGGCCAGGGGCAGACACTACGACGTTGTTCTACAGAGTGCTAATATCCTTCTACCGAGGACGCGTCTCCCAAGTAGAAGTAGACTTAATCGGCCTCATGCTTCGACGGAGAGTATATCCGCAGAGATATCATCAGACGGGCAATAAGCAATAATGGGCGGATTCAACAAGAAATAATCCTGTAGAGCATCCTAGCTCCCACGTGGTGATACCAGATATATAGATAGAGAGTATTCCATTTTTTTGCTGTCTATTGTTCTTGTCACAATGTAGCCATCAAAAGCAACAATGAAGACGACCTTTGCAGGACTCTCGCTGCTCGGCGTAGCTGCGGCGGCCAACTGCCGGCCACGGAGCAATGCTACCTTGACGTCGACATCGTCTTTGAACCTGACTTCTACCTCTGTGTCGGCATTGCTGTCATCGCCGTCTAGCTCTTCCTCTGCCTCTGTCTCGGCCTCGTATGCCAACAGCTCATCGACTTCAACAACTTCTGCGGCGGCATCGACAACCACGGCCTCTACCGTGTCTCTGCTCGACGTGCTGGGGGACTTGTCCACCGCAACCACATGCGATGACTGCCAGGTTGGTTTCCCCCGTTTAATATATACTACATTCATAATAATATAGACAAAGAAAAACTGATGCGAAAGGCCGTGATGGCTCTCATCCAAGAGGTGGCTAACGAGGGCGATGCTGCCTATGCGGCGCTGGCCACGTACTTTTGCGAGGCCGAAGGCAACGATGCCGAAGTGTGCGAGGGCTTCATGGAGCTCGAGGCACCCAGCATGGCCTACTCGCTGCGCAACATGGTCATTCCTTCGCGCACGTCGCAGCTCTGGTGCTACGAGGTGTTTGGCCTCTGCAGCGTGCCGGCGGTGCTCAACCAGAATGTTACATTCCCCAAGACCAAGCCAAACACAACCCGCCCCGTCACGAGTGGAACGGGCGGGACGACGGCGCTCAAGGTTATTCATATCAGCGACATCCACGTCGACCTGAACTACACGGTCGGTGCCAGCTATGAGTGCGACCTGGACATTTGCTGCTACCCCTACTCGTCCGATCTCGCTGTCAATGTCACAGACTATCCGGCTGGTCCGTGGGGCAACCACAACTGCGATTCGCCTCTGAGCTTGTCGGAGAGCATGTACGAGGCCATCAAGGCGGCCGTGCCGGATGCCGAGTTCACGCTGTTCACAGGGGACCTCGTCGAGGGCCGCCAATGGACAACGACGCACACGGAAATCACAAACGACGTAAACTCGGCCTATGAGCACATGTCGGCCTACAACCTGGACACGGTGTACGCCACGGTCGGCAACCACGAGGCATCGCCCGTGAACTCGTTCCCGCAGTCGGATCTGCCAGGAGTGCCGCCCAGCGAGAGCAACCAGTACCTGTATGATGCCCTCGCAGCCAACTGGGGCCAGTGGCTCGACAGCACTGCGGCATCTGCGTCCAAGGACCTGGCCGGTGCGTACTCTGCGCAGCACGGCTCCAACCTTGTCATCATCAGCATCAACACCATGTTCTATATGGTCGAGAACTGGTGGCTTTACACGCCGACCATGGAGACAGACCCCAATGCGCAGTTTGCATGGCTTATTGACGAGCTGCAAGCCGCCGAGGATGCCGGCAGCCGCGCCTACATCATCGGCCATGTGCCTTTTGGCCGCGGCGATGTGTTCTATGACTATGCCGCTTATTTCGACCAGATCCTACAGCGCTACGATGCCACCATCGCCGCGCTGTTCTTTGGGCACACGCACCGCGACCAGTGGGAGCTGTCGTACTCGGACTGGTCTGACAAGTCGGCATCGACGGCCAATGCCGTCCACTACATTGCGCCCGCCATGACGCCAACAAGCGGAAACCCGTCGTTCCGCGTCTACGATGTCGACCCGGAGACGTGGGCTGTGCTTGACTACACGGTCTACATCGCCAACATGTCGGCGCCCGACTACCAGACGACGGGCCCCGTGTGGGAAGAGTACTACAGCGTCAAGAGTGCGTACGGCGCGCTGCTGGACACGCCATACACGGACTCGTCTCTGGAGCTGACGCCTGCCTTTTGGCATAATGTGACTACTCTGTTTGAAGACGACGATGATGTGTTCCAGGCGTACTATGCACGCAAGCAGCGTGGCTACGACTATGCGGCGTGCACTGGCAGCTGCAAAACGACAGAGCTATGCCAGATGCGCAGCAGTCAGAGCCAGTATGCGTGTCTCACATCGTCGAGCGTGAGCTTCAAGAGAGATGAGGCTCTTGTCAGTGGTGTCGATGGCCACGGCCACAGTCACTCGGAGACGGGTGAGTGCCCTGGCAGCCAGGCCAAAAAGACATTGGCCAAGATCCCGCAGAACCTTGAGCTGCTGCGTGAAGCTCTGGCCGAGCTCAAACGCCGCAAGTAATTGATGCATCGCCTCATGCACGGAGTAGATGATGGATGCCGCTCCAGACTTAATATTTTAATTCTATGACTTGAAGCAACAATTGCCATATATGCCTCTCTGCACACAGGCTGCTCGTAAATACGCCCTGTAAATCGCCTCCGACAGTTCCAAATGCTGCAGAGCCCATATCACATCCAAGCGCACCCGCCTATACCATATACACGACAGTATGCACACCAGGATGCACACCAGGATGCAAGTAATTGGTACATGATTCCTTTATGCGCCTTGGCCCGGGCCTGCACTCCACACCACCATGCCTCATGCCTCTCATCACCCTCCATCAACTTAGCCCGCGTATTACTTACATAGTGCTTGTAAGTCTGCTACCCCATGACCCTTGCCGATTGCTCTGAGCCTTTTCTGTTGGAGCATGCCTCGTCATAGGGTCCGAGACTCGAGATCCGAAAGCAGGCTAGACTTGAAGATAGAGACAACCGATAAAGGAAAGAAATAGTAAACTAAAAGCTAGATAACTAGAAATATAAAAAGGGTTCGAGAAAAAGATACATCAAAAGCTGGCCAATACAATGGCGTGTATTTGTACAGTAGAGTGCTCGCTGACGATCACTGGAAGCCAGTATCAAGGCTTGGCCGAGCAATACAGTCAAGTATTACACCTCTATCAGGCAGTCACTTGACATGTCGAGTCGCACACACACTGACGACAGTATACCGTGGAACCCCCACTTTCTGGCCTGACTGCCAATATCTGACGCTTTATGATTGTGATATCTGAGAGACGCCCGCAGCTGGGCACACTGAAGAGGGTGGGAAGGTGCGCCCCTACTCGCTTCCTGCCTTTTCTTCTTGACCCGCCGTAAGCCGTAAGGCAGCGACATGCTGTGCCGATAAGATGTTTTCGTTTGGGAAGGAAGGTGCGACGAGAGCAGCTTCCATTGTGCTTTGCACTTTATCATTTATCAAATCGATGACATCGCTATGACACGAGAGAGTGACTAAACTGGAAGGAGCGGAAAGCTGTAATTAATAAATAAATAAAAGCAGCAGATTGGGTGCTATATCAATATAATTAAAGCTTTCGATGGATGACTGCACAGCCTGGCCACTGCAGGCCGCCTGCGATACACCACTACTCGACTTTCCCCTCCTTTGCACCTGGCACCTTCCCTCTCATACGCCCACCTGCTGCTTATAAAACGTCGTTCCCCTCTTTTCTCCATCCTCCATGTTCCATCACCCTCTCTCTTCTCTCTGCCTCTTCCACTTCAAATCGTACTCATTTCTCATTTCCACGCCTTCAACTTCATCGACTCTTCTACTTTCACCACCCAGACCTCACGTCAGACCCCCAATCTTCAAAATGCACGGCAACGACTGTCCCAAGTGCGGCACGGCCATCGATAGCGGGACCAAGTCCTGCGGCTCTTGCGGCTCGGTAGGTGTTTCTTATTTCAATATATTTATTTCTATTCTCTTTCTTTATGTGTATCTATTGAATGGAGGGGAGAGTAAACGACTGTTCTGCCACAATGCTAACTGCCCAGTCCTGCCCTATCTAGGCGGCTCGAGCCTGCCCGTGGGGTATGCACGAGTGACACTCGACGTCGACCTGCTTCGGCGAATGGCCAGAGCGTCTTCTGTTAAGGGACTCACGGCCGAGCTGAGGAGATGATGAGACGACGAGATGACGAATTGACGAGAATATGTCACTGCTTTATGGCGTGAGAGGAAGAGTGGCGCTGCGTCTACAAACACCTGCAAACACCTATATCACAACGAATGAATAAAACCACTATCTTTGATACCAAAAGTAAAGTCCGTACTGAAAACACAGACGCGCAAGTAGCTCAAGTGGCAGACCATACCTCGAGACGGAGGCCCCTTGTTGTATTCTTATTAAGGGTATAACGGGCTGGTTACAATGAGAAAGAAAGCAAGGCCTTCTCCTGGAAATGATATGGAAGTAAAGGCAAAGCGACAGGTGCAACAACAGCGAGAGGCAGTCATATACTACCCGAACATGGTTTTAAAGCAGAGCAAATTAAACAAACACAAGAACAAAACACATCAAAGTCAATAAACAATATAGCAAATAGCAGACAGAAACAGAAACTCCTAGTCCCATGCACCCCCTTCCGAGATCTGAACCACAAAGCAGTGTATCTCCTAGACACGCAGTATAAATAAATACAAGATGGAAGATGCCGAGCAAGAAGACGATGATAAAAGTGATACAACGAAAAATTGCATGCAGCCCAGCAAAGAACGGCCTAAATATAAACAGTAAAAGATGGTAGTATGATCAGAGGTCGGGGCGTCCTGGCTCTCTCAAGACGCTAAGGTGTCGACATCTATGGCTTTTCGGGGAGAGGCGGAGGAGCTGCACCAGAGGCCGGCGCGGGTGCCACGGCCGGAGGTGCCGGGTTGCTGCCCTTTCGCGACGATGGCTTGGATGCATCCGGCGTGACTGCAGCCTCGTCCACGCTGCGCTCCAAAAAGTTAGCCCACAGCTCGCTCAGCGACTCGCGCGTACCGCCAGCACCCGCGGCGTCGGCAAAGAACTCGGTGTTGAGGGCCGGCGTGCTGGGCGTGCGAGCAAAGGGCGACGACGGCATCCGCAGGCTGCTACCCGACGTGCCTGGCCGCGACAGACCGGCCTTTTCCTTTTGCTCATCCGACCACTGCAGCATACCGGCAATGACCTGCAGGACCTGGAATTTTTTGGGGTCTGACCGGTCGAGGGCCAGGAACTGCAGGAAAAGGTTGGTTGCAACTTGCCTGTCCTTGTTAGTGTGCATATCCTTGGAGAATTGGCTTATGGAAGAGTACATACTTGTCAACACTGTCGTCGGGCCGGTTCTTCTTAATGTACCGGAGAGCCTTCGTCAGGTGGTCATGGACCGCAATCGCCTCGTGTCTGAGCTTGCCAATGAGGGCGTTCTTTTCCTTGACCTCGCGCTCAAACGGCGACGTACGCTCGACCTCCTTCTCGAGCTTCTCGGCCTTGGCCACTGCGTCTGCCGCCTGTGCCTCGGCCGCCAGTGCGCGCTTCTCGGCTGCATTCAGCTTGGTCTCGAAGTCGCCGACCATTTCGCGCAGCTCCATCTTGCGCGTCTCCTGGATCTCTTCCAAGGCTCGCTGTAGGCCCTCGATCGCGTTGGTGTGTGTCTCGCGCTCCATGTTGAGCCGCTGGTTCTGCTCCAGAGTGGCGGCCAGCTGCTCTTCCAGGTCCGTCGCCTTTTCGGTCAGCGTTCCGCGCACCGACCGCTCCTCGAGCGCGATCACCTCCCATTCACCCATGGTGAAGTTGGCCTCCTCCAGCTCCTTCCGCAGCTGCTGCATGGCCCGCTCGAGGTCCGTCTTCTCGCGCTGCCAGTTTTGCTGTGACAGCTGCGCGCGGCCGCGCATCGCATTGCTCTCGCGCTCGTGCTCGTTTTCGATATCGTCAAGCTCCTTTTGAAGCCGCGCCACTTGGGCCTCTGCAGCCGCCGCTGCCGCCTCGGCAGCTGTGCCACCTTCGCGCAGTGTTTCGTTTTGCACTTCGAGCTCTTCGATCCGGATATTGGCCTCTTCTAGTTCTTGCTTGTCGCGCTTGAGGCGCTCGCCCAGTGTCGACTTGATCTTTTCTACACGTCCGAGGAGGTTCTGGTACTGTGTCTCAGCTTGCTCGCGCCCCGCCTCGCTCTCTTCCAGGTCTGTCTTGAGCTGATCTGTCTCTTCCTTTTGTTCCTCCTGCGCATTCACCAGCCCCTCGACTTGCTTGCGCAGCCGCTCTACTTCGGCGCGCAGGGCCTCGTCGTCTTGTGACATGGCGTTGGCTGACTTGGGTGTGTTTGTATTTGTGGTGTTGTTGGTGGTTGTAGCTGTGATTGCGGCCGCGGCCTTTGTCGATGTCGGTGCCACTATCGGCTCGTCACCATTGCGTGTCTCGCTGAACTTGTCGGTAGCTTCGGAGCTATTGCCAGCCCTGCCGTTGCCGTTGGTATCACTATTGGCAATGTGGCTGTCGTCCTTTAGGTGCAGTGATATCGCATGTCCGTTTGTTGCCGGGGTTTCCTGTGCGTGCTCCTCCGTGACGTCTCTAGCTTCGGTCGGTGAGCTCGGTGTGCCGCTGCCGTTGGGGGTGTCCAGTTCGTCCCTCTATAGCAAGTTAGCAAGGTGCCTTGGTGAAAAGCAGGCAGCCACTCTCCCTATCCGTAGATTCGTAGTCATAGGTCATAAAGACCACTTACAGTGGTTGAATCGCCCGTCTGGTCGTCTACTGGCTCGCCCTTATCATTATCAATGGCGCCCTTGTCTTTTGCTTCTTTCGACCCTGTCACTTCTTTCGCATCTGAGGATGCTGTAGGTTCGGGTGCGTCTTCTGCGGATGCGTCTTCTGGGGTTGCTGATGCTGGTTCTGAGGCGGCCTGTGCAGCATTGGCCTTTGCGGCTGCGGACTTCTTCTTCTTGTTCTTTTTCTTGGCAGCTACAGGTAACAAGGGGGTGGGTGACACTCGAGTTAGCAGGCCGGGGGTCCTTGCGATAATACGAGAACAGCTCTACGGGGTAAAGTTGACAACGCAAAGAATGGGATTGAATCTTACCTGCTCCTGTAGATGGGACACTGTCGTTCTGTGGTGCCAGCAATGGCTGCAGTTGCGAATAGGGCGACATCACGTCGGTTCCAGCTTCTCTCTGCCGAGAAGGTTTGCAAAGACGCGAGCTGGCGAGTTATCGAGTTATTGAATTACCGGATTATCGTAATATCGAACTATCGAGTATTTCGTGTTCTAGGGGCGTGTAAGGTACGATAGGAGGGGATGGGCCGCCGGCAAAAGGCCAGGTTGTAGGTTGTAGCAGACGGTCTGGCAAGGGAAAGGCTTCAATTATTGCCACTTTGGAGTGGTGGTTGCCACACTGGCTCACTGCTGGCTGCTCTTTGGCTCTCTTCTGGCGGGCTCCTCCCGGCGTTTCTGGCGCCCGCGATTGGCTCTGCAGGGGAGTTTGTCGCGTCGTGGTATCCTATGTATGTAGCTTAATTCAATTGCTAGTGGGGGGTGGTAGAATGCCGGGAATGGGGTCGAGAACGGTCGAGGCGGCCGAGATTTGATGAGTGTCGGATGCGAAAGAGAGGATGAAAGAGAAAAAGAGAAGGGAGAAAAACGTCCAGGTATCGTCACGGGATGGAGATGTGGTCGGAAGGAAGTACCTGTATTAAGTAATCCGGCTCTTCGTGCATATACTGCGTAATAGCGCGCAAATGGAAGGAACGAAGGGATGGAAGCCAGATGTTCTATTCTAGGAGCATTCTAGGCGCATGCGCCAGCTTGTTCCGCATTACAGGTTTCTGACAGGCTAGTTGGCGTGTGCTTCGAGCACTGCGACGGGTCTCTGTCCAAGCCCCAGACAGCTAAAACAAGGTTACTCATCGCTATACGTAAGCTGCGCAAGCGCCAACGACGCTAAAGTCTATAGAGCCTCACAGTAGGGCAGGCCATTATTGCAGCTGTATTCTTAATTTCTTATTCATTCAAGTAACAAAGCTTGGATTCGAGGATATGAATGTCTCGTTTTTATCTCTGGGAAAATGCGAGATCAGCAATTCCAATGTCAAAAGATATCTTCAACAGAAACGGGCACTCTATCTCAAGTCTCAATCTCCCTCTGTCCAGCTCGTATCTGCATGGCTCACATAAGCAGACCTGTGTGGACCCACTTAATCGGTAGCCTGTTTCCTACAAAAGAGTTTTCTCAGCCGTTTTTTTCTTCCTCCTCTTCTTCTTCCTCCTTTCTCCTTCACATATACATATATCACTTCGTTAACCCCAAGATATGTCGCCTCTGCACACCCTCTCGAGGCTGCTGTAGAGCTTCATGTTTTTGCTGAGACGACCGCTGGCCTTTACTGTGCCACTGGTGCGTCCCAGGGCGGCAGTTTTGCTGGGTACCGCGTCTTTTGACGCGGTTCTCGGTGACGATGAAGGAGAAAGACAAGCCGTTCTAAATCCCAGCACAAGTGTCTCTCCGTGGACGTGTTGGGTTCGCTTAAGGCGCACATTCCTAGTTTACATCGTATCATTTGTATCATATCAAGAAGCATGCGCGTCGTAGTATTGGCAAGCATCGGCATCGGATAAAACTGGCAGTGATACGAGACACGGCGTAAGCTCGCCCACACTCGATGCTGGGCAAAAATGCATATAGTATGTAAGAAATATCAATTTGCCATTATATGATAAGAGTGCAAGACAACAGGAACAGACATGTACAGAAAATATACAGAAACAAGGAAAAAAAGAGACATGCATATCTAGAAAGAACTCCTGTAAGAAACCCAAAATATTTTTTCATCCTCCCCCTCACCGTCGTCGGCTAAATCCTCTATACCTTGACCTTCTTGGCCTTGGCCTTCTTGGCCTTGGTGGCAACCGGCGCGGCCTCGGCCTCAACGGGTGCAGCCTCGACCAGCTTCTCCTCGGCCTTGCTCTCCTCGACGGCGCCAGCAGGGGCCTCGACAGTATCGACAGATTTGATGGAGGGGGCCTCAAAGGTGTAGCCCAGCTTCTTCTCCAGCTGTGCGGCACGGCCGGCACGGCGCTTGGCCTCGCGGCTGATCTTGCCCGACCAGTCCGACTCGGGCTTGGGCTGGGCCATGCGGCGGCCGGACATCAGGTTCCAGGGCACGGCCTTGAAGCGGCGGTTGGCGCCCTTGAACAGGTTGGGCGGAATGCGCTCGGCAGCGACAACGCTGCAGCGCAGGATGTGGCCAAACAGCAGGTAGTTGTCCATGGTCTTGGCGACAATCTCGGCAACGTCGCGGTCGGCAAACTCGATGAAGGCGTAGTGCTTGCTGGCGCCCGTCTTGCGGTTGCGCGACAGGCGGAGGCGGCGGATATCGCCAAACTGGCTGAAGTAGCTCCGCATCTCGTTCTCGAAGAAACCGTGGGGAATGCGGCCGACGTAGACAATGCCGCCGTACTTCTCGGGCGAGTCGTCGCTGTTCTGGGTCGTAGTAGTGCCAACAGCGGTGTTGGCGGTCTTCTTGGCCTTGATTTGGGCGGCCTTCTTAACAGCAGCGGCAGGGGCCTTGCCAACGTCCTGGCCGGGCTGGAAGAGGCTGGCACCGCCGGCCTCCTTGTCCTCCTCATCGTCGCCGTCAATCTCGCTGACCAGCGCCTTTGTTGTGTCGTCGTCCTCAACAGCGACCTCCTCGGTCTCCTCCTTCTCCTCCTTCTCTTCGGCAACCTCCTCGGCGTTCTCCTTATCCTCCTCCTCGACAACCTTCTTGGTCTTCTTGGACTTGCCGGGTGTTGCTGCTGGTGTGGCGGCGGCCGCCTTCTTGGTCTTCTTCTGCTTCACGGGCTCTTCGGTGACAGCGGCGGCCTCTTTCTCAACGACGACAGCCTTGACCTTCTTTGTCGATACAGGAGAAACCTCCTCAGTGGCTGTATTGTTAGACTCGTTCTGTATGCATACTCAATACACCTTGCTCTATATCTTCCATACTGCTTACCCTTGCGCTTCGCCTCGGAGATTCTGCTCGATTTTCTCGGTGTCGCATCGGACACGGCGCCCGCAGTCTTCTTTCCCCGGACCATTTTGTATTTGTCTAGAGTTTTCGATTGGTTGTTTGTTCGTGGAAAATAATTCGATATTTATTCGAAATAAAAAGGTCGTCAAATGAAGGGGTTGAAACTTGCAATATCACAGCATACACCAAATAGAGGAGGCTGTATCCATCCCATGAAAACTGGAAACTTTTTTCTTAACTTTTTCTGCCGTTAAATAAAGGCGGTGAGAACATCTTTACTCCTAGTAGGTGGCTTCTGTAGGGGCCGATAACAGATAGCCACTGTAGCGGACCCACCACGAGCTTCCCAATGCACATCGCACGGCGAAACTGCGTCTACATGTGTAATACATAGCAAGGACTTGAAGTTTTTGAATTATTGGATGAATACCATGTAATTGATTATTTGAGTATAACTAACAAACACAACCCACACTATAATCATAGACACAAAAGCATTCTGAAGCCGCCAATCCAGTCCCCGGAGACAACCAAGGGAAATCAAAGAAGATCCAAAAGATCCAAGAAACTTGCAAGTCAGAGTATGAAGATATATTATTGCATACGAGTACAATAGCTCATCGATGAGTCAAAGTATACTGACAATAAAGAAGCATAATGGTGCAAAAACAAGACAGTTGTGTATAATCAAGCAAAACCAAAAAAATCAACATGAACAAGTAAACAAAAAACATCACCAAAGACAGCACTACCCTTTCACACGGCTAGCTATGCCTTGGGCTTGTCCTCCACGAGGCTGTCCGCCATGGCCTCCGCAGCGGCCTTGCGCAGGCGCTCAGCCTCGTCGGTAGGTGCCGCGGCGCTGCTGTCAGTCTTGCTATCCGCCTTGCCGGCAGCGGCAGGCTTGGAAGCAGCAGTCGTTGTATCCTTCTCGTCCTCGCTGTCGCCGAGGCTGAACGGGTCGTCGTTATCGGCCAGTGGTGTAGGGTCGACAGATGACATGGGCTGCCACTTGCTGGCCTTGGAACCTGTCGAGGCGGCGGCCGCGGCACCGCCTGCTCCCGAAGCCAGGCCGTCCTTGGGCGGGAGCTTTGGCGAGGCACCATACATGTCGATGGTCTCGTTCTTGTCGCTAAACGCAACCTTGCGCTCGGAGCCAGGGCGAGGGGATGTCGAGGGAGGAGGCCGGAACAGGTTCTGGTTTCTCACAGGTGCTGCTCATTAGTTAGTTTTGGTCACGTCACTTGTCAATCTGATTCACATGACAAAAAAGACTTACTGCCATCGCCGTGCAGCTGAATGCCGGCAAAGTCGTCGCTGAGAAGTTCCGGGTCGGCATCGTAGTCGCCGCTGCGGCGCGGGGGCTGGCGACCGAAGCCGCCGCGTCCGGCCTGCTGCTGCCGCCGTGCCTCCTGCTCATACTGCCGCTGTCTCTGGGCACCGCCCGGGCTGCCGTCGTCGTCCTCGTTGTCGTCACCAATGTTCCACTCCTCGTCAATCTTCTTCTTGATGCCGCTGAACCACGTGTTGAACTTGGTCTGCGTCTCAACAAAACCCTTGCGCAGGTTCTCCTTGATTACAGGAAGGTCGTCGTCGAGGAAGCTGTGGTCCTTGTCGCCCCACATATCGTTGGGTTTGAGGCTGTCGTTGCCGCGGCTGCTGCTTGTGCGCGGCGGGTAGGGCGGGCCGCCGTGTGCCGAGCGGCCACCGCCGTAGCGGCCACTGCTTGTGCGGGCTTCGTACTGGCCGGCCTCGTTTTCGTAGTGCTGGGCCAGCTGGCGCGCATACTCCTCGTCGGCCAGCAGTTGACTGTTGGGGGACAGGCGACCAGCGCCCTGGGCACCGGCCGGCAGGTTGGAGCTCGGACGGGGCGGCTGCGGCGGCGGGGCAACCGCGCTCTCCTCGGGTTCTTGGGCAACAGCATTAGGGTCTGTCATCTCGAGCAGAGCGTGGAAGGCCGACTCGATACTGCCGCGGCTGGCTGTGAGAACGGCCTTGATGACAGCAAGATCGACCGTAGGAAAGGCCTCCTTGAGGGTCTGCTCGTTCTTCTGCTGCTCGGTCAGGGGCCGCGGTGGCTTCGGGGGCGCAGGCTCGTCGGCAGCAGGAGCAGTTGCAGCGGAAGCTTCTAGCTCCTCATCCTCGACGGTGGTCTTGAGGGCGGAGGAAGCTGCTGCAGTGGGTGTCGAGGCTGCGGACTCGGTGGAAGTGGCTGCAGTCGTCGGGACGGTAGGCTTGACAGGGGTCGTGGCGTCGTCTAGGCTGATGCTAGCATCCTGAACATCGTCGTCGTCCATCTCGAGAGGGCGTGCCGTCGTAGGCGATTCTGGCGTTGGTGATTTCTAGGGAGTTGTTAGTTGTGAAACGAGCTGGGGCGAAGCGGCAGAGCAGGATTAGAAATAGATTGGAAATGAATGATGGAAAAGCGGCCAGGCAGCTACATTCAGCTCTGGAGCTCTACCGCATCCATAAGCATATCCAACACGGCCAAAAGGGGGGGAGCAAGGAAGATAGTCGCAAGTGGATACGGGAAATCAAGACGTACTGGGTCGGTCGCCATGTTTGATAGTATGTTTGATGCTTGCCGGAGCTTGGCAGGCAGATGCAAAAGCGGGATAGAAGTTGGTTAAGAAGGTCGAGAGGGAGAGGTGAAAAGTGAGTGAGAGGCGAGAAGTGAAGAGTTGAGAGTTGAGTGTGATCGCGTGGTGAGTCGGACTGCTGTTGCCGCAAATATGGGGAGTTGGCAGTGTTGTAATCTGCAGCTAATGAGGAAAGAGCTAAATAGAGAAAGGCCGCCGTACTCTAGTTGAACATGGAGAGGAAGAGGGGGTCGGAAACTGGACAGGAAAAAAAGATGTGGATGTTCCATGAGGTTTGGTAGCGATAGTTAGAGGTCTGGTGGTCGCTCTGTTACGGGAGCCTAGTCAAAGCATGCATACATACAGTAATAGTACATGGCATAAGACCGTCGTCAGGACCTACGGAACAGCATGGAAGACCGTAATAATGAGGTCGAGGAATGCCCCACGTCACCGCGCCACACTTGGGAGGCACCTGGGCGTTTGATGTACCGATTTCGGCAAAGTACTATTCGTACATACTAGGAAAGACCAATATGGATACATTAATCTCATGACCGCTACAGAAGAGATTGGGTGCATCGCACCTTCCAGACGTCTCCTAGATGTCTCAAAGGTGGGGTCGACTCGGTTAAGCTATTATTACTCTGCAACTACTGTACGTACTGGTTGTAGGAGTGCCTCTGATGAATGTGGTGTCTTATGTAATGCCGGGCAACCAACAGCAAGCGTGATGACGCAGCGCCACGCTGTCTTTGGATAGGCAGGCACCAAGCTTGAGCCACATCACATGCGCTGACTACGAATGCGATGCATAGTGCATTGCATCGCAAAGTACTGTGTAGGAAGGGGCGCTGGCCAGGCCTGTCCCCAGATAGCGGATGACCGCCTATAATCACTGCGGTAGCATGGGCTCCCTGTGTTCTAGGTGCTAAAATCTTTGATCTTCACACCATAACGCACTTTAGCTACTCTGACACTGTAATACATAGTAGGCCAGGCCAATTGCTTATCCTTATCCTTATCCTTATCGATTGAAGCGGGCCAGCAACATTGCATCATCCACTTGCGACGGCCCCCAGACGACGATAACCCCAACCACGAAGCGAAGCCAGCCACTTGAGTGACGACTTGCAACAACAGCCGCAGCAATAGCCTCGCATACGACACATGACGCAGAGCCACTCCATCGTCAAGTTTATACTGTCAGCGAGTACCATTAGCAATCACAGACGCATCAGGACTGAGATACAAAGCCGGTTGAGCTGAGTACGGCTCGATCTTCTTATCGCCCGCACGCACGCAAGAGACACCCGATTGATTTCCGAGCTGCCCCGACCGAGGCTCGGGAGACGGCACACGACAAGCCGGCGCACACTGTATGAAAAGGATAGCCCGACCTTTGGGTTTCCGGGAAGACCAGCAACTTCCTTGCCGATAGACTAGGGGTATATTGCCGGGCGGTGTTGCGAGCGGCTCGACGGCCATCGCCACCATGGGAAACAATGGAAGCCGGGTCACGGCCCAGGATAAGTATGTTCCAGCAATAATTGTGCATCCAACAGCGATAGACTACACCCCAAGCAGCTACTGTATGTCGACTCATGCTAATGCTTTTACACTTACAGAGCCATCCTCGATATGAAGATCCAGCGCGATAAGCTTCACCAATACCAGCGCCGCATCACTGTGCTGACGAACCGTGAGACTGAGATTGCACGCGAGATGCTCAACAAGGGCGACAAGAAGCGTGCACTGCTCGCTCTACGGCGCAAAAAGTACCAGGAGTCGCTCTTGGCCAAGACGGACCAGCAGCTCGAGCAGCTGGAAAAGCTCACGGCCAATGTCGAATTTGCGCTGATCCAAAAGGACGTTGTGTTTGGGCTGCAGCAAGGCACCAAGGTTCTGCAGGAAATTCACCGCGAGATGGGCGGCATTGCGCATGTCGAAAAGCTGATGGGCGAGACGGCGGATGCGATTGCATACCAGGAGGAAGTGAGCGAGATGCTGGGCGGGCGCATGTCCAATGCGGACGAGGACGAAGTGGAAGACGAGCTGGCCGCGCTCGAGGCCGAGATGGCACCGAAGCAGGCAGCGAAGCCAATATCGCTGCCCAGTGCGCCAAACAGCCAGCCGATATCAGAAGCACAAGAGCCGGACACGGCAGAAGCAGAGCCGCAGGCCGAACGGCGACAAATGGTGGCGGCATAGTCTGGCCATCTCGGCCTTGTTTCTCTTCTTTCGCCTCCTTCATATACGGTGTACATAACGCGCAAACGGTAGCATTGCATTTTGTTGTCCTTTTGTTGTTTCTTTTGCTATTCTGTTATGGCCAACATCTTGTTTGGTCGTTGCTTTCGTTCCATCGTATATTGCGTTAGCATATTTGAGAGTTTTTATTATCTCTAGCTCACAAGAAACTCGCCTTGGCTATACGCATCACATGCTTGCTTGTCGGCCGTTATCAGAAGTAGTCAATGTGTAGGCCAGCCCCAATTGACAATTGTGTCTTTGAATATGCCGTCCAGGCCGATCGAGTAATAGTAGCCCGCGCATGCCCATCACCTTGGTAGATAGCTCCCTATGATCCTCGAGGAGCCACTCACACAGTCTCTGCTCGATGATATGATTTGCATTGTCTGTAACAGAGCAGCCAGCTACAGACGTGGGAAATCTAGATCCCTGCACGGATGGACCAAAGAGGAAGGGTAACTTGTCGGCGTCAGCTGCCAACTGCTAGCTGCCGACGTCTACCGACCCGGTCCCTTGCTTCTGCAAAAAGTTCGGACTGGCCGGATGCATCCGTGCACCTTTATAAGCCTGTATGTACTATGGTGCATATATTTATATTTAATGTTGACGTCGGTCCTACATACTCTGGACATATCGTCCTGGCATCTTTAGCTTGCTTGGCTAGGAAGGCCCCACTGGTTTACGACCTGGACGACTCTCGAAAGATATGGAGGGGCAGTATGATACGTCCTGCGTACCAGCACACTTTTCCTCGGCTCTGAGCGGACCCTTTCAGCCTCGTGGGCATCTTTGCTAGCACTGTGGTTGGGATCCGACATCTCTTCTTTTTTCTTCTTGCCGTGTGAAAAATGGAAACCCATTACTCCGTAGACCATGAATCATCTGAGAAACACTGTCACAGGCTCAACAGGACTGGCCAACAGAGCCACAGAAAGACACATGCGCCAGCGGGATACGCTGATTGGGCCGGCCGATCATCTGGATCGCTCATTTACAGTAGCTTTGCAAACAAGCTAGAGGCGCTAGAGTGGCAGCTAGAGGAGCCCCCCTAGCACCTCGTACACGCAACTTCCCAACTACTTCGAGGCGTGCTCAATACACTATTTATATACACGCAGAACAGAACACAAACGGCATGTTTTGACGTAAAATGGAATATGGGCGTGGACTTGTATGGAGCACTGCATGACAGTTTGTCATTGTTGAGGATATAGAGTTGTTCACGATGTCAGAGGGTCCGGGAGATTCCAAGTTCCTTCCGTTTTGGGAAGATTTGTAGTCTTAAAAGACACTCACGAGACTGATAAGAGTACCAAGAGCGCATTGCTTGAAGAACTAAGACCACATTTACCACAATTAGTAGATGCGTCTCCTGCCATAGACAGACACAATTGTCGTATCGTGAAATTCGAGTTCGAGTTGATGCCGCCCATGCGCCCGAGCAGCTGTATCAACCACGAGCCCACTCCAAAGGAGAACAGAAGAATCAACAAAAGTGGGTCTATATATGGATGGACTCAGATGTATCTTTTGCGTATTGGTGCTCTTTCCTTGTTGCTTTCTAGCTTGGGATACTTTCGGCACCTCGACCCCACCGGGCCTACTTTTCGGCTTGCAGGACAAAAGAACGAAGAACGAAGAACGGCCATAGAGGACAGTAGACGGCTGTGACTGAGCAAGCTCACATCCAATGCGCCCGTCGCCGTCCTTAGTCCTTAGTTCTCGTCGTTCTGGCCTGGCGTTGTCCCTCCTCTCGTCCTCTTTTTCTCCCTACTAATCAAACACCCCGTAATACCTTGACCTGTGGGAGCTCTTTTGGATTTAGTCCTTAGTCCTTCTTGTCCTTTGGTCTCTTCGTCGATTATTCTTCTTCCCAATCGTTCTCCCATTCATCTCGTCAGTTTTCTGTCTCGTCGCTCGTTTTCCTCCATCGTCTTCACCACCCCGCGCACGACGACGCTGCAACTCTCCAGACTATATCAGAGTCAAAAGAAGGAAAGAGCCCCGTCTCGCACTGTGTCAAGGACTGTGCTGCACCACACCGCGAACCTCGAACGCAACGGCTCCAAGACAGACTGCAAAGCCAATGTACGTATGACAGCTCACCATACCCTGCTTCTGCCCGCACCTTCCTTTTCCTTGCTGCTCTTGCCTCTTTGCTTGCCATTCCTTCCTCTTTGGTTTAACTGCCAGTCTACGCCTTCCTCTCACTTGCCTCACGCAGCCACCCTTGCTTGCGCCTGCACATTCACACTCCAACGCGCATCATCTATTACCCACGCGCGTGAGCTTGCTCTACTCTCCCCCCTCCTCTCACCTCACCTCCCCTCTCCAACCACGCCCACACACACAGACAGACACAGACACCGCATTGGGTCCGTGTGCCCTTCTCTTACATCGTTCTGCGTTCTGCGTTGTACGCTGTACGTTGTACGTTGTACACTGTACGCAGTCACCTGTTCAGCTGTCTTGATTCTGATAGCTGACAGCATCCCTTTCGGGCGGCAGGTGCAGATCACCCAAGCTTAAAGCAAAAAGCAATCGTCACAACACAACGAAACAAAATCGACAAGAGCGACCTACACCCCTCGGCAGCCACAAAACCGAACGGGAAGCCACGACCTGCACAACTGCAGCGCAGGAAAGAGCTCGTTGCTGAACCGTAGCCTGGTCCAGCGTCCCTCTGCCTCTCGCGCGATCTAGTCGTCTCGGAACTTTTTGTTTCGACATCACCAGCTGAACAGCTCACCAGCTCACCAGCTGAACAGCTGACCGGCTACAGCTCGGCCTCAGAGCTAGTTCTACAGCTCTACAGCCCTCCTTCAGTCCTCACACTCCGGCCTTTATTTACTTTTCGGTATGTAGCAGTTCTGACTGGTTTTTGATATTGTTCTTTCTTCTTTGCCCATCTCATCACATCCTCCGTGGATACTACCCCTCGCCACCAGGCCCAAGATCAGAAAACCCACGAGCGAACAGAGAGTCTCCATCTCATCTCAGATCGGTTGCCCACTTCGGCCGGCTGTGCTGTAGCAGCACTGCAACTCCCGCCTCTTCTTTTGTCATACAGAGTGGTCGAGAGCGAGGTGGGCAGTCCGGCCGAAGACAAGGACGCCAAAGACGAAGGGGAAGACATCTAAGAAAAGGAAGGGTAGCCCATAGAACTCAAGTCGTCTTCCTGTGCACAGAAATAGCCCGATCCATCACCGAGATGCTTCCAACATCCCCCACATGCCCTCGCCTTGCGAGCCATTCCTATAAGAGTTCCCGGTGTGCAAAACGCTGTGTGCTTCCAGCTACCCTCTCTGCTATCTCTCCATTTGTTACGACCCCAATTTCTTCTTGTCACGGGTCCCGATGTTTTCGGATATCAAATGTTGATCTTTGGCTATGTTGCTTGTTTCCTTGGCCTGCTCTCCTTATTTGCTTATATGGCGAGGCAACCGAAAGCTGGAGACATCTACAAAAACCCAACCAACTGAGCTATGCACAAGTGACGAACGACAGCCCCCGGAATACAAGGCTTGCAGAATTAGTGTCCGCACAAGACCTTGAGGGCGCGCTTTGACTCGCTAATGCGGCTCTGGGTTTGTCGGGAATTTCTCAGGCTTCGGGATCGAAGATGTCTGAAAGTCTTTGATCAGAAAGCTCGTCTTGCTGGTTATCTGCCACACTCTTCTCCTGCTGCAACTCCTTTTATGCATCTTCTCGAGCAAAAGTATCCAGACTATGCACACTGGCCTTTTTATACCCTGCGGCCGAGTCACATTCCAGCCCTACCACACACGCACGTGGACTGATCCTTTGGTCTTGTTCATTGCCTCCCTTTCCCATCACCCCTCTACAATCACACGACGGTTTGTGGTCTTCATTTGCTCTCTTCAACGATTCCACCCTTGCATATCACACGTAACACACCAATCTACGCATGTCTAGACAGACAAGGCAACTAGTTGTTCGACGGTGGCTCGTGTGTTGCCGTCTTTTACTACTGCTCGTGCTTGCGGACTCCATGTGCTAACTCTCTTGTCATAGGCTATCATACACTTCAGTCTTGCTCGGCACTGAAACTTTACGCCAGCTTCAATTATCCTTTCTCCAACTTTCTTCCTGCTGAAGACTTCCCGGGTAAACCCCTGCTCCCAAGTTACCAACATGTTAGTACTTCCGAACCATTCACATGTCAAGAGCTGTCTATGACTGGCTCTTGCTCTTCTTTGGACTAGGAACTCCTTTACCTGGACCAGTCCCCAGGCTGAGCTGGGCTATTTGATCATAGACTTCTCATTATTCCAATCCCTTTCTGCATCCTCCCTTCTCCTACCTTTGCTCCATATTAATTATACTTTTATAGGAAGTTCGGCAAACAGATCCAAAAACGGCAGCTTGAAGTGCCCGAGTATGCAGCCAGCTTTGTTAACTACAAAGCCCTCAAGAAGGTGAGTTTACCAATGGAAATTCAAAAACAAGACCACGGTCCGCAGTTCACGGCCTATAGGGTTGTAGTGGACATGCATGCCCTTCTATTCGCACTATCCAACACTTTGCACACTTCTAGATAGGCCGTATATGCTGACAACATCTCGATCCTTTGAAAACAGCTCATCAAGCGTCTTTCAGCCACCCCCATTCTCGGTGCTCAAGATGATCCTCACCGGCCCGAAACTCCATTAGACTCGCAGTCTGCACTGCAAGCCAACAAGGCTTCCTTTTTCTTCCAACTTGTAAGTCACATTCCATATTGCCACACTGCGGAGACTTGCGTAGCTCTTTATATCGGCAATGCCCACTCTGCCGTAAATTTTGGCCTTAGGACATGTTTCTAATCATTGTCGGACAGGAACGTGAGCTTGAGAAAGTCAACGCCTTCTATCTGCAGAAGGAAGCAGAGGTAAGTTTGAAGTGCGCATCCATTACATCTTTGCACAGCATCTAACTAGAGCTAGCTCAAAGTTCGGTTAAAAACTTTACTCGACAAAAAGAAGGTCCTCCGGTCGAGAGGGAATGGCATCTCCCGGCGCTCTGCAAAGTTCACCACCCTGCAGGAGGGCTTTCAGCAGTTTGCAAACGACCTCAACAAACTGCAACAGTTTGTCGAGATCAACGGCACCGCCTTTTCCAAAATCCTAAAGAAGTGGGATAAGACGTCGAAATCAAAGACCAAGGAACTCTACCTCTCCCGTGCCGTCGAGGTTCAACCATTCTTCAACGCTACCGTCATCAGTGAGCTGTCAGATCAGGCCACAACAAGTCTCCAAGAACTTGGTGCCTGGGCCGAGGGTGATCACGAAATTCGCTTTGATAGCCGCACTCAACAGCCAGACCACATTGTCAGCAGCCAGCACCTGCTCGGAACCGATGAGGGCGATGCAGACACACTTCTGCTGGAGACTGTCCTAGCTGGACACCTGGAGAATCTGAAAGACCTGCTTGGACGCATGCGTGCTTCTGTCTCTGATGCTGGCAGTCATGACGATGGCACAACCACCGCTGCCCGCGACATTGCGCTCAAGGAACGTGTAACGCGGACCTTCCTTGCTTCTATTAATGAGGGGTCGCGTGATGCTCTGCAGACCCTTATTGATACAGGGCTGGTCGATATCCAAAGCGAAGATGACATCAACGAGCGCAACTGCCTACACCAAGCGACAATTTACGGCAACAGTTTTGTTCTAGACTATGGCCTAGCACAGGGTGTCTCTGTGACACGCACCGACGTGTATGGTCGTGTGCCATTACATTATGCCAGCATGCACGGCCGCCTGGATATGCTCGATGCTCTCAGCAAGGTGGACCCCGCGGGCCGCGAGACCATCGACCTTATCGACCACGACAACTTTACGCCTCTGATTCACGCTATCATCCACGGGCACCTTGAATGTGTTAACAGGCTGCTAGAGCGATCGGCTCGCATCGACCCTACATCAGACGCAGACCACGTTCCTCTCAACCTTGCATGTGAGCACGGTTCGGATGCCATTGTCGACGTGCTTATGAAGCACGGCGCTCGTATCCTCCCCGATGCTGAAGGACTATATCCCCAGCACCTTGTTGCTCGCGCAGGCCGTGCGCCCACTCTCCTCCTTCTTCTCCAACAGTATGGAGCCGACCTTAACCAGATCGACAAGCTGTACGGTTGGACCCCGATTGTCCACGCTGCAAGCGAAGGCAATGTGCCATGCTTAAAGGCCCTCCTCGAGGCCGGCGTGGATCCCAATATTCGCGACGAGAAGGATCTCCCAGCCATGTACTATGCCGCGTGGGAGGGCCATTTGGAGTGCATGAAGCTTCTCACTCCTTACAGCAGAAAGAAGAACAAGCGCGAGAGCCCCTTCGGCCTCAAGCCCGTGTCAGAATTCGGCGGAGATAACTTTGATGCTTTAGGCGGAAGCAGCACTGCACCGGGGCCCATGGCCCTTGACCCAGATGCAATCCCGATCCTAGAACTCCCACCACCCATCATTCCCCTTCGTCGCTATGGCCACAACTTCCTCGATACCAAGACCGTGGTGCAGATCAACTTCGAGGACCAAAATGGCGAGCCACCGCTAATCTTCTTCCATGACGGAAAATACCCAGCAGCCCGTCTGACCATCTCATCCAAGGTCACCGATCTAATCCCCAAGAACATTATGCTTCCCTTCCAGGAGGATACGCGGCTTGTTACTTTCCAGGTGGACAACCTAGACTCCTTTGTTCTCGACTTTGATGTCTTCCCGACCTACGGCGCCAAAATTATTGCCAAGACTGTTGCTCTGCCCAGCACTTTCCGCGCCCTTCTCGGCAACTCTAGCAGCGCCTGCTGCCTGCCCTTGTTCGACCCTCGCCTGCGTGCAATTGGCCAGATTAGCTTCCACGTCCAAGTCATCAAGCCGTTCCCCGGCAAGCCCCTCGAGATCGCCGACTTCGAGACGTACTGGAAGGCTACCAGTCAGATGGAGGGCCACCCCAGCTCAATTATTGCTGGCTCCAGTTTGTCCGGCGACTACGTGCGCCTGTACGTGCAACACACAAGCGATGGTGTCCCGGTGCTCTGGCCCACTTGGACTGTGCGCTGTGGTGCCATTGATATTCCCGTAGCTCGTCTCAGCTACGATCAGTTCAGCGCCGCCACGTCGACAGCGCCAGGGCGCCCTCATCTTGAGACGCTCACATCATCGCCTCTAGATGCCGTCTCGCATGTCCACCGTGTCCTTGCAACGTCAGGTGCAACACTGCGTGAGGCCCTCTCAGTGCTCCCAGAAGGCATGAACGTCAATTTGCAAGTGTTGTACCCGAGCGCAGACGAAGAAAAGCATCTAGGCCTAGGCGGTGTGGGCAGTATTGATCTGAATGCTGGCGTCGAC
The DNA here is from genome assembly GCA_022392945.1 of Ophiostoma australiae. Lineage (NCBI taxonomy): Eukaryota > Fungi > Ascomycota > Sordariomycetes > Ophiostomatales > Ophiostomataceae > Ophiostoma > Ophiostoma australiae. The sequence continues at coordinate 728,382 of JAKRGJ010000010.1, forward strand.
GCCATCCTGGCGGTTGTGTTTGACCATGCTCGTACGCAGCGGCTGCATACACCCAACGCAGTACGGTCAGTTGTCTTCAGCTCTTACAACCCGAGCCTATGTACGGCCATCAACTGGAAGCAGCCCAACTTCCCTGTTTTCCTGTGCAACGATCTTGGACGCGAGGACGACGCCACGGTAGCGGCAGCAGTGCCCGATGGCGTTTGGAGTGCCGGGCGTCGGACGGCGTCCGTTAAAGAGGTCGTCCGTACTGCACAGAGCAACAACTTTATGGGCCTCGTCTGTAGCTCACGTCTTCTGGTATGTTCTTTATTAAATTTGCCTCTCTATTGCTTCCCAAACTCGTTAATGCTAACAAATGTAGGACATGGTTCCAGCTTTGGTGGAAGCTATCAAGTCTCAGGGCTTGGCACTAGTCATTGACAAGTCTGCCGAGCAGACTGCCGACCCCAACACTTTGGCTGATCCCTTCCCTCGGTTGCCTGAAGGCGTTGATGGTGTTCTGAAGAGCAGCGGTGTGCTACGGTTCAATGAATCCATTGATATGTAACGATCATTTGGCTAGTTGGGGATTTATTTTGGAATTTGGATGATTTATTTGTATCTTGTGTCTTTTTAATTTGGTATGGTCGGGTTGCACTTTTGTTCTTTTATATGCTTTGATTGGTTTGGTGTTTTATAGAAAAAAAAAAGGGGGATATACCATATGAGTAACGAAGTTGAGAACCCGGGTGGGAAGTCAAATGGTGGATGAAATGATAAGACATACACAGGTAATTCGATGTAGATTTATATATATTGAATTTTTTATATAGAAGAGATTAAACACATGCTGTTCGTCACAATCATTGTGTGCTTTATGTCTCTATATCATCGCTTACGAATGTACCTACACTCACGGCTACTGTTGTGTTCATGATCTATTTACTCTGTATATTGCCGCCGTAGTTGTTCAGCTTCAAACTTCAAACATGGAATTGTCCTGTCAAGGATGAGCACATCGGCATTGACATATTTCTTCTCAATTCCGCTCAAGTCATTGTTGTTGTGGAACATAGTATTGAAGCGGCAGAGAAGCCAGCAGGGATACTGGTTGTGATGACAATGGCGATAATAAGAGATGATAAGAATAGAAGATGGGAATACGTGACAATATAAAAAATAAAGCCGATGCCGAGAACCGACAAAAGGACCATGAGCTGGAGGGGATGCAATGGCAGCTTTCGGCGAGGTGGCTCAAGAGGCGGAAAGCAGGGCCGGTCTGCTGCCAATCCTAGACCTTAGCTGTCAATTTTGAGTCAATATTGTAACGAGGCTGCAATCCGCCAGGGGCGTAGTAGATGTGATGAACACAAAAGGTACAATATCTGTCACTGACATGTTGAAGGTTGGGGACCTCCGTGTAGGCTTTTGAGCACCCACCCGGCTTGTAGACTCCTGGAATTGTTGTATAACACTGTTCGTGTGACGTTGGCTGTCAGCACCGGCCTGGTCTCCTCCGTAATACCGCAGCATGAGATATGGAAAAGTAGAGCGGGATCGTGAATTCCAAAACAAAGGAGTAATGTTGAGAGTAGCTTTTATTGAGTATTGAAGTTGAATCAAAGAATACAAAATATTCGAAACAGGTGATCGAGAGTAATATCAAGGCCACAAGACCTCGGGCTCATCTCAAAAGTACCAGTCTGCTCGTTCTTTTTGGGGGGGGGGAGAGCAGTGGGGGGGGGGGGGGGGGTGCAAAACGAGCAGGCAGAAGTAATCGCTTCAAGAGATGTGTCTACGGAGCCGTGGTAGAGGTTCAGTAGATGCGTAACCAAGGAGGCAGAAACAGCAGGAGTGGCAGTAGAACATGTAGATATATGGAAAATAGAGTGAATAAGTAAAAAATAAAGTATCACAGGCAATGTAGATGTAACAGTACGTAAATGTAAAATAAAAAAACAATATCGAGATCGTCAGCGAGGTATCGGGGTCGAAAAAGGTATATCGCGCAAGCTGCTATTCTTTTTGCTTCAGTCGGCAAAGTCCATGCCGAAGAACTCGTTCATTTTTGCGCGGACAACACTCATGTTTTCTTTTGCTGCAGCGAGGGCTTCTGTTAGGCGGGCCAGGCAGACGCTTTCGTCGGTTACTGGGGCGCCGTCGAGGTTCATCTTCTTTCCGTATTGCTGGATAACCTGGCAATGGTCCTTGATTTTGACAAAGCCCAGGGTAGCTGAAGAGCCCTTCAAGAAGTGGCCGAGATCAGACATCTCTGCCAGACTGTTCCCCGCCCTATTATAGATAGTTAGTATATATATATACATATCTATATATCATACTTTGAAACCGGCGCTACTCACAGTGCCTTGTCCATCTTGACAAAAGTCTCGTCGGCCTGCTCAAAGTAGTCGTAGACAAGTGCTTGGCTGAAGTCACGGTTTGTTGGGCTGTCGTCCATCTCGAGGATCTGCTCAAACGCCGACTCGCTCACACTGTCCCCGAAGTTGAAAGACATGATGGGCGTGCGTATCAAATATATAGCCGAGGTGTCTCTTGGCGATGTGATGTACTGTAGGAAGGCAGGCAGATTAGATGGATGTCAAATGCTTAGCATAGCTGGGAAACTAAGTAGGTAAGACGCAGTTCATATGTTGGTGTGTAGGGAATACCGCCAGTAGTATATCATAGATAGGCGACACAGTGATACTATGGGTGCTAAGCCGTATCAAGAGAAGTCAAGGCTGTGGACTGCAATAGCTTTGATGCCCAAGTGACGGTTGGGTAAGGGGAGATAGATATGAATATAATAGGAGTGCGATAGTGTAGAAGTGCGAAGAGACAGCATGTACTTTATATTGCGTCGAATAGACTCGCAAAAGTAAAGAAAGCGTGCCGTGCTGTGCGTGTGTAAGGCAGTAAAAAGAATAGATAAATAAGATAAGATAAATACTCAAGAGCTTAAAGCCAGGTAGAAAGCAGACAGCTTACTTATATAAGCCGTGGGCTTGACAGGGAAAGGTGCAGCCTGCAGCTTTTGGTAACTTCTGTAAGCTTGTGGCTACCGGGAGTGCCCGCAAGACCTAACAGGAAAGACACACACTTGTCATCGACCCTGGCTAGTAGGCCCGAGGCAAAAGAGGTGGGAGGGAAGTAGCAAGGCAGACAGACAGGGGGGGTGAGTATTTTATGAAGACAGGGAAGATGTGGGCAGGGAAAGGCAAGAAGGACTTGAAGGGGGCAATAATAAGACCCCGCGTTATTGTAGTCGGGCCTCACAGGCTGCTGCTGCAGTGCACAACAAGATTGTGGCAGGGGAAGGGGACGGGCGCAAAGCGCAAAAGAAGGGCAGCGCAGGGGGGGAGGCTGGCAGGGTATGAGGTGTGAGAAACAGTAGAAAAGTACGGAAGAGGCGCATAAAGTAAGTAGTAGCTGGACGCAATAAGTACTGTCGCGTAGAGCAGAGGTGGTAGAAGAGAGCAGCATAAAAACAAAAATCTAGGGTGCTTCCACCTCAACGTGAAGCTCTCAGTTGAGAGAAACGCAGTCGAGCATGGGACAGGCAATGCAAATGGAAGGGGAGAGGAGTGCAGCTCGGAGAGACATCGTCAACCTGGAAATAGTAGGGGCAGTCTGGCCCCAACTGTCGCAGCTTGGGTTCGGAGCTCAGAGCTTAGAACTCGGAACGGATTGCTCGAACAGAAGTACCCTACTTTGGTTGGGGTGGACTTGGCCAACACTAAGAATAGCATGGGCAAGGCATGAATAGACAAGCAGACAGCAGCGGTAGCCTTTGCATAGGAAACGTCCAGAGGCGAGACAGGCTCGAGAGACTTACATTGCTAGCTATTGAAAATTGCGCTTGTGTCGCAAGATGTCAAAGATCGGGAATATGTATAATAGGAGAGCAGGAGCATCCAGTTGCAAAGGCGGCGCAGAAGAAGCGAAAAGTAAAGCAAATGCTGGTTCCGAGTTGCAGCTTCGCGTTTGTAAAAGTCGTTTCTTGAAAGACGACGTACAGTCAGCCGATTGGGCGTTGGGCAAAGGGCGATGCGATGACGAGGGGTGCAGAAGAGCTAAGGGGCGAGATTGCTTTTGCTTGCTGTGCGAGCACTATGTATGTAAGCCGTAGCTGTCGAGGAAGTGGTGGATGAAGCGAGGTAAGATGTGATCTGTATAGAACAATGCCGTCGTAAGGCTCGCGTTTGTGTTGCTGCGTCTCTGGGTCTGCTCTCAAGTCGAATCTTTATTCTTTGTCGGTTTGCCTTTTTTCCCAATAAGCTATAGTTCTTTTTTTTTCGGTTTCCGCAGACACTACTGCGTGGCGATGGAGACTGGAGCTATGATTTTGCGTTTGCCTCCGTTTTGCGTGTACACGGGACGTATGCGCAGGAGTGTGTAGAATGTGCAGGACGGATGAAGTAGTATCCCAGGATGCCAGAGCTGGAGAGGATATTGTCTGTAGAGAGTAGGATGGAGATAGGTATGTAGATGTGCCAATAGGGGGGTGGTGGTGCGAGAAGAGAGGGTCTGCGGTGCACTATTTTGTATTTTTTGTTTTGTTATCTCTGAGGTAGTCCAGTCCGTGCTCCAGAGCTTTAGAATGTACCGTTGTCGTCGTCGTGGCGGATTTGTACAAAGTAGATGACTGTGCCCGGCACGTCTTGTATCGAGTGCTGGATGATAGAAGCAGATGGCGGGTGTAGTTGTCCTGTGGCAAGCGGGATGACAAATGGTAACGACAGGCGCTGATGTAGAGAGGAGAGTTGAAAGTCAACAAGGGATAAGAAAGTGGAAAGAAAAGAACAGAGACAAGCAAGACAGAAGATGCCACAGGCAATACAAAGGGGACGGACGGCACGCGCGCAGCCAACAGGAACAGAGACTGCCCCAGCAGAAAAAGTAGCAACAGTACTCTGCAGAGAGCAGAGCTAACGAGAGTAGGGCTTGGCTCGGCGCGGTGGGCTATCGTGGTAGTGGGATGAGGAGATGTTGGGGGGTTGGTATGCAAGAAAGACAGGACGCCGATCTAGGGGGGGGGGGGGGGGGTAAGCAGGCCGTTGCATGCGCTGAATGGGAATTTCTTATAGTGCTGAAAGATATGCTTTATTATTGTATCTTAAATGTTCAATATTAATATCAAAATACTATACAGTCGGCTCTAACTAGATATCGTCTTGGGAAGGTGCGTTGGGCCAACACTCCCCCGCTGCTACTCTATTATGAGGACGTTCGCGGGACCGCCATGTCAAACCCGGCTAGTCTACACTACGGAGTTCACTGAGCGAGAAGCCGGCCGTTTGCATATTGAATATTTGAACAGTCCATTTTGTTTATTTATTGTATTTGTATTATACTGGGTAGCTTTCTGTACATCGCATACAGTGCTTGCCGTGGCTGGCTTGTTGAACCGTCTTTGGGTGAGAGCCGCCGATTGCCAATGGCTAGCCGTCGTCTGTTCCCCGACGGCGCCGGTTGCTCCTTCTCCTTCGGGGTCTATGTGCACTTGTGTGCAACAGGAGGCGTTCTCGAGGAAAGAGTGTCTGCCACATCAGCCGCCGCCTTCCCGGAAGCACATATCGGTATTTAATAGTCTGCCAGGCGCACCTTCCTCATCCATCCGACCAGCCCATGCTGTTCATCCTCGTCTCTCGATTCTCCCAACCGAAGCCATCATGGCCGCTGGGCTGAGCTGCGAAAACACAGGGCTGAAGCCACAGACAGCATGATGAGAATTGTTTTCGTCCACAGAGTATCCTCCTCAAATCCTTGTTAAAAGTGAGCAGTTGCCCCGCTCATACCCAAGACGTCCCAGCACCCCTATTTTTCTTCGTTTGCCGGTCCTCTCTAGGCTGTGATCGTCATTGTTTCCATTATTTTCATCTTCTTGTTGTGTCATTATATCTTGCTGTTTTTGAATTTTTATTTTATTTTACAGACTCTAATCATATTATTTTGACATTTTGACATTCTGGCATTCGCGATCCCTCGGATTCTCTTTCCAGTGCCTTGGCTTCTATATACAAGAGCCATTGTCAAGGTACTGTTACATAATTACAGCGTCCCAAAGCGGCAGAACTGTTGGCCTAGTACATGCGCAATTGGGCAGGCGCGACTATCGCCTTACTATGTATTATATACTACCGCACACAAAGATTAAGACAGAAGTGGCAGGCGGAAAAGACAAAAAGACAGGCTTGTCGGAAGATGGCAGGCTTGCCCAATTTATCGGCACAAAGCGCCCCTCCTTGTGCCCCTTCCCAAATGGCCCTATGACGCAATGATTCCCACAACCCCCCCCTGCCACCCCTCCCTTTTTTCTTAGACACGCCTAGGCGCTTTTTAGGCTGTTCCCTAAGAGCCGAACACCACTACGGTGTACGAAAGTACATGCACACATACGCTACAGTGTCGCCATTTACTCCGGACAGTCGCAGCTATGTACTGTACACTATAATACATACAGAGTGTTATGTTATTAGAAGCCAGGAAGTGCTATACGATACTTGTTACTCTGTAAATGCTACATTCACATCTGCATCAAACCTGAATTGCATCGTTGTATTCTCATTTATCGACGGCAATTTGCATCTTTATATCACCAGATGGAGTGCATGACAAACTTGGCAGTGCTTCCTTATTACCCCTACCCATGACTACATCGCAATAGCTATGTCCATAAGATGGGGCGCACGTCGTAGGATGTCTTTATTTTCGGGGCGAGGCTAACATGCTTCTACGCAGAAGATGCTTGTCGACCCCTTGCAATAATCCACACAACAATTCACAGCAAAGCGGCATCCTGACTACTATGTATGTATGCTCTATGTACTATGTAAATTGTATTGCCTGGCATCTCGATATCAGTCCATCATCCTTCGGGTTGTTGAGCGGCGGCTTGTCATTTTTGATCTTAGTCAACTTTGATCTCCTCTTTTTTGCTCACTTTTTCCTTCATCCCACACCGTTGCATGTTGCTTCAAGCATATCACTATTTTACTCTTCTACAATGTACCCTTCTACTATTCACTATTTGCCGCATCCGACCCCGTGCCCCGGCATCTGCCCTTTATCCCGTGTCTTGCAAACCCTCTATTGGTCTTGTTTTCCTATAATCCCATGCAATCCTTGCGCATGGGGCATGTATCCCACACCGGTCATAAGCAAGATGCAACCATTGGTAGTCTCCCCTCCAAATCATACATATCTAAATTCCCTCTGCCAAATGATAGAAGCACCAGAGCAGGTGAAGAGCGGTGAGTGCAGTCTGTTGGTACTGTATTGTTATCTTCCATGCTATGCAAGCGAGCCTCTTGGGAAGCCACAGGCGACCCGAAAATGTATAATGCAGGGTCCAGTAGATTATAGTCCATCGCAAGATTCGCAGTAATCTGTAGAAATGCAGAAGCATATTATCGAAGGAACGAGTTGCCATTGGTGAACACCAACGGACTTTCTCCCGCCCCGGCGCACATGTCCCTATGCTTTTTCAACTTGCCGAGGGGCCACACCGAACAAACTTTACTCCGTAATACTTTGCACTTTGGATGGATCATAATGTATAGATACAAAAGATATGGCCTAGGTTGTGAATATGTATTCCAGTGTCTTTGTCTGGGGTAGAGGGATAACAGATAAAGGATGAATTCCCAAGTAGTAGGGAAGGGATGAAGGGCTGAAGAGACAAAGGATGCCCACGATTGGCGAGACAGAACTACACCGTCGAGATGAAGAACCAACTGCAAACATCCCTTGCTTTGTTTCGTTAGCGGACAGCTGCCACGTCAAGATCTCCAGATATTACCTCGGGCATTAATACCCCAAAATACAGGAGCAAGATAGAAGCATAGTCTTATACCATCCTTTCAAGAGAAGTTCTTACATACCTCCTCAACGTCTACCAATCCATAGTGACTTTGCCAATAGTGGCCGATAGTCTCGGGTCTGTAATTGGGCTTATCGGTCGTAGCAGAGCAGTTGGGGTCGATTATGTGTTACTGTATCTTATATACAAGTACGATGTACTTGTTTATACTGTAAATGCAGCTATAAAACGCACGGAGCATGCCCGACGTCATAGCAGCCCGCCAGCCCGCTTACTAGGCCGCCCAAGTACTCCAGCTGTTCCACCACAGATGCAAGACAAGGGTTGTCTGCAACCACCTCGCCATGCAAGCTCCCATTGCCAGTCTAACAGATTCTCCAGGAATATGTTAGATTAGTTGAGGCTATTATGAGAGGGATACATTCTTAAGTCATTCACATGTATATCCAGAGTAGCGAGAACCAGCCATACATACTCTTTCAAAAAGAAAGAAAAAAAGAAAACGCAAAATTGTATCAACTTGCAAAACCCATGAATATAACTGTGCACGTACAAGGTAAGTAGAGGCACAGACTCGTCACTTTTGCCCGTTACAACGGCCTAGACAGCTCGGCGGATTTCCATACCCATACTTTTCCCAAACTATCAGTTCAAGAAGAAAGGGGCCGTATAGAGAAATAGATTTTCCAGGATATAGAACATGAGATAGGTTGAAATAAAGAGCTCTAGAATAAAACTACGGGCAGCCTAAAAAAACTAAGCATCCCACATGGGTTTTCTTTGTGATCTAGAGCCCTAACTAGTTCACAAAGTAGGGCGGTTGGTGGAAAAGAAGGAAAAGAAATGAAATGAAGAAGAAGAAGAAGAAGAAGAAGAAAGAGATATGCCGCTGCGACTGGGTGCTGCTCTCGCAACATGCGCGGTCAATACTCAAACAAAACGACAGCAGCAGCTGTTGGCGGTGGAAGAATGCAACCGATAAAATAAAGCAGTTGAATAATTAAATTAAATAATCAGAGAACAATTGTCTCCGGAATTCGGCACTGCTCGATAACCCAGAAAGGTGATGCCAAGACTTGCCAGTGGTTTATTGGTGGCTCTGCGGCTTCGACGGAGCTTTTTTTTCTCAAGTATTCCTACTATTATTTGGCCTGGCCTCTCCTCTCTTTCGGTTTTCTTCACAAGAGGGGCAGCCGATGCCTTCGGTGTGACAACAATAAATACGGAGTAAGAGAAAATACGTGTCCAGTCGGTCCATGTAGCATCAATTATTCCAGTCTCGGCTACTCAGTATTAGACACTTCAGCACCCGTGTTGTGTCCGCCCAGTGTCCGGCTGTGGCCAGGCCCCGTTCGTACGCGGATATTGGCAATTGATAACGTGTGATGACAATGTCTGTCAATTATTGCATTTGTACTAGTAGACTGCAAGCTCGAATATGGAAAGTATACTCCGTGGCACGCAGTCCTGTGGTCCTGCAGGTCGGTCTGGCTAGACCACGCGTTTGGGGGCCCTGTTGGTCTTGATTGTTTGCATTGTTTTGTCACCGTTAAACACGTTGCCATCCTCCCCCGAGTCTCTAGAATCTGTAAAATCTCTGGAATCCATAACAGAACTGTAAAAATACACAAGACTTCATCCACTGCGCCGGAGCCGAGCTGATATATACACGTACATGTCTCCTCATGGTATGCTCGCAGCCCTCTGGGACAGTCTCGGCCGCTTGTAAAAGCCCACCATCTGCACATCTGCACGCCTACATCTGTAAAATATTAATAGTCTGCTGTTGTTGGGCGGAAACAATTTGCGCGCCTGGCGTGCACAGAGGACACCTTGGATTGGCATAGTTTTGCTACATTCCGATTTATATCAAGTTCTAATCGGATGAGGATAGGCACATATGTTATTATGCTTGATGGCCGTGCAAGAGTAAGAAATACATTCTGGTCAACTGTATTCCGATTTCAATCTGTCACTAACTTTCATCTTGCTTTCTTTTGAAATTAATAAAGATTCAAGGTGGTGCTAAACGGCTGAAAATATCGGCGATCTCACCTTTATGTCTGATCTCGAATCCTTGACCTAGATATAGTGATAGAGATCTCCAGCAGCCCATATTGTCCAACTTTTAGTATTGCCAACCGATGAATCACGCGATGAGAAATAGGAAATATTGAGGTAATAATGATAGTAATAATGATGTGTATGTAGTATATGGGCTGTTGCAGGCTGCTCAATCCTACGGTAATAAGCCTTCATCACCATGCACGCCTCACATCTTGTCTCCGATGGTCTCTTAGATTCAAAAAAGGAAGCTTAAAGAATCGATATAACATTAGACAATATTTGTATAGAGCAAAAGGTCTTATAATGTCTACCACAAAAACAGGTTTTTCATGCATCAGATTTGGAACGGGCACAACCATGAAGGACCCGTGGACCTGGCCAGACCCTCGGAATTGACAGTCGGCCTGGAAAAGAGGGTGGCATGTCAGCAAAAGAGCGAATTAACGTGTAGGGGATGGAAAGAGAACATGGAAATTAAGAAAAACAGAAGTCAAGAACGGTGAGAGAACATCCATGTGATGTGCAATGACGTCTGAGTGCGCCGACTGCTTCAGAGACTTGCATCGGATATGCATACACATGCTACCCCTTGGTGTATGGTCTTGGCCATTGTCTCTCTCTCCTCTCTATGGGGTGCATATGTGTCAATGTCCATCACCGGGCCTCCCTTTAGGACGAACTAGGGTCCCGAGCAGCTACACCAGGACGGATGACATACCGCACACACCCATTACCTATCTATTTTGTGCGCATAAACATAAAAACATGAACACCCCTCAAAAGTAATCATGCCACCACACCTTTCGGCCGTACATGTAGCGGCACGGCCGCTTGCTGTCGCTCCTCGGGCGGTCTGTGCGACGGAAGACGGCGGGACCGTGCCGTGGCCAGTAGTACTGGCATACAACCAAGTACGGCATCTTCTAAAAACCAGTCACGCGCATGACAACAATGTTCAAAAATACTCAAATGCAATCCGTAAAATACCTAAATTATCTATATAAAAAAAGAAATGCTACTACTGAATATGCAGTAATGTACGATGTGCATGCGAGGTAAAGCTTATAAACAAATATACTCAAAACAGCTTCGTCTATAAAATGACCTTGGATGCGACGCTCAACAGCCATGCTGCATCCTGCCATGTACCCTCGTCTGTCTTGGGCGGCGGCGGTACCGGGGTTTCAGCCGCACTAACACTATCTCCCTCAAATCGGGTCCGCTTGATCTTCTTGCCTCCTTTGCTGCTGCTGGCACTCGTGGCCCACGCCGGTCCTTGCTTGTCACTCCAACCCACAGCGCTGCCGCTGAGCCGGGCCCGCTGCCGCCGACTTTGGCTGCTCTTCTTTCCGGCCTCATCGCCATCATTGTCATCCTCATCCTCATCGTCATGGTGAGGCTCTTCGTCATCATCATCCTCGTCCATGTCGTTTCCTACCCCGTGTGCGGAAAGCGGCGACCAGCCAAAAACACTGCCTAACCATGAGCCCATCACGCCACCTGCTTTCTCGCGCTTAACAAGCCGGCGTACATGGTCCTCATCCTCGAGACTGGTATCACGCTGGTTCAGCTCGATAGCTTCGAGCTTCTCGTCCAGGTTTACAAAGTCGGGGCCAGTCGGTCCGCCTTCCTCGTCTTCGGCAATACCAACCGCATTATACTCGAAATAATCTCCGCTGGATGGATCGCGGCTGTGGCGGTGGTGGTGGTGGTGGTGGTGACTCTCGATCGACGTGAACAGCTGCACCCGACTGCCTACGCGACTATGGGCACGGCTGTTGGCGCGACTGTTCACCCGGCTGTTGGCCCTGCTGCCCATGTGGCTGTGGACGAGCGGCGACAGCACGTCATGCTGCTCGACACTGCCCCGTCGGCTGGCCTGCCGACTGGCCTGCCGGCTAGCATTGCCCACCATCTTTTCGAGGTGCTCACGCTCGCGGGCCAACTCCCTTTCGAAGAGAGCGGCATTCAGATCCTCAGCAGCATCGCGTAAACCAGTCAGACTTGTGGAGCTGGCACGTGTCGTCAACCAGGCCTGGCCCTTGAATTCGCGCGTCTCGCTTGTTACAAGAACAGCCGCGCGCATCAACCAGTCGTCGCCTGCTTGGTCGTGGTCGGTCTTGCGGCGCTGGTGGTGGCGAGCTGTTGCTGCTGTCTGGCGGTAGTTACTGCCATTGTTACTATGAGCCAAATGGGTCGTGGATTGGCTTTTGCTGAGCGCGTTGTCCTCCGTGTCCCGGTCTGCTGCAGACCGAGTACGGGATGTTGACCGGGCTGGTGGTGACTTTGACAGTAGACGAGGAGTCGTGGGCGCCGAGCGGCCCTGAATGTAGGAGGCAGAGCGCCGAATAGGGCCGCCGTGGCCGCTGGCGTTGGCGTTGTGGATTGAGCTGGCGGTAGCAAAATAGGCGTGGCTGTCGATGATGGCGGTGCCGTCAAAGTCCTCGCCGCGCAGGGGAAGGCGCGTCGACAAAGGCGCGAGGGTGAGATGCTGCAGACTGGCAGCAGACCGGTTTTTACGGCGCGCCTCCTGCTGCTGGGAGTACGGGAGGTCCATTATCAAAAGGTGACGTGGCTGTCGGGTGCTTGGATGTCGGGCCAAACCTTGAAATCCGGGGAATAGAAAAAAGCGTGGGTTCAGGCAGGCTGTCGCGTCGCGGATAGAGCGTAGATAAGCGTAAATGAGATATCAGTAAATAAAACACGGGATCGGGCGGCGGCCAATTGTAATGGGCTGATGCGCGGTTGAGATCGGAGAGCTTGAGGATGAGCTATTGAGCTGTTGATAAGACGAGCCTTGCACGGGTGTTGCTCGATGCTGATTCGATTCGCCAAAAATGCCTAAGGAAGACGACGGCGCCGACAGTGAAATGACGACAGCAACGCGAACGAGAATAAGAAGAAGACAGAGGGGACCAGACGGAGACGACAAGCAAGCAATGAAGCGGTCAAGGCGATGGTGCCGACACCTTGGTTTTGTTGGGGTTGTTCGGTGAAAATAGGCCAACGCAAATCGCTCTGCAGAGCTATCAGAACTTGGAGATCGGGAAGGGACGTCAAACTCGATTTTCGTCTTCGTTCCTTCTCTCCTAGGGTGACTCTTCACTACTGCGTGTTATTCGGAACTTTGGGCGGCCTGGACAGGTCTAGCGCTACAGTCGTGCGCCTGGAAAGGGAGGAAAAGAGGAGAAGGGGGGCGAAAGGAGCCGAGGAACGCTGGGGTAACCTCCTCGATTTTGGGCTTTGGGTCTTTTTCGGTTCATTATGTAAGGCGCGTGCATTAGGCGTAGCCGAATGGAGACGCCGAACAGGGAAGGAGCATGCATGTACAGGAGCAAACCTGTAAACTCAGTCCAGAACATAGGCGAGAAGAGACGGAGCGAGGGGAGATGCGGAAAGACAAGGAAGGTTTAAACAATGGATATCGAATACGGGGGAATGCGCGGAACGCGGAGTGGTGTCTTAGAACCGAAATGAAAACGGAAGGATTCTAATCTGTAGACATGCTTTTGGTTGCTTACTCAGCATGTTCTACATTGGGTCGACTTGCTCGACTATAACATGCCATATATCAAAATATCAAAGCCATATGCTGCCTGGTTGCACAACATGGAGATACAGACCTAGCTACATAAACAGCTACTGTTGATGCACGGTGGCATCTCAAAGGAGATCGCGCAAGCAGCACATAACAAAGGCGGCCGCCTTGCAAGCTCAACTATACTCATCCGTGCTTTTGTTGGCAGCAACTCAAAAGTAGTGCTTGCTGCCCTACTACACATTCAGTAGGAGCTCTCGCTGTAAGCATTGCGCTTCCATATTCTGCTACTTGCACCCCTTCCACTCCTCGTTCGAGGATCTCTGCCAGATTTAAGCATATTGGGCTTACGTATTTATAGCTTTGAATTTTCCAGCAATTTTGATAACATTCTAAGTCGTGCAGATCGTGCTGGCTCAATTTCCAGCTATTCACGATATGCAGCACAGCACGTCTGACGTCAAAGATGGGCTACACAATGGGAAATCCGGGGTGAAGCAATCAGTTATCGCAGTGCACTTATGTTCGTTGCACTGTGCTTTAGAGGCTTACTATGGCGCCTGTGAATGGCCAACAGAGAGCATTCATGCCTGCCCCGCACAGTGCCCCTGAACTTCAAGGCTGCATCGCCCAAACAGGCAAGCAGACTTTTTTTTCACGTCGGATGTACCTACCAGTAGTGACGATAGCAGAGACAGCCCACCAAGAGAAGCCCTCCTTCTACTATCGGAATATATGTGAGAATTCCCAGCTTCATCTGGCTATCACCATTTATCCCCAATAGCCCGGATATCCCCTCCACGCACCCAGCCTTATACTATACAACCTGGTGCTATCTTCATCCCACTTTGCCTGTGTTGGTTGGGTTTGGCTCATATCCCACCATGAGAAACCTTCGCGCCATCCGCTACGATGTGTGCCACTCAACGGACACTGCCACAGCAGCATGTTGGAACGCTGGTCAGGATGAGATAATCGTGGCATTTGGCCCTACTAAGGATGAGCCCAAGGTGCGCCTGGCCCGTCTCGTGGACCAAACTGAACTGTGAGTTCCCATATCAGCCTTCGTCCTTCTGCTTAAATCGTATCTCTAACGTATATATAGCAAGTATCATGACATTGGCTCATGGGACGCTCTCAGCCCGAACCCAGATATGGCCGTTGACCGCGTCGTCAGCATGCACTACTTTGGTGATTTGACAACTGCATGTGTCGTCATGGCCGGCGGCGATATTGTCATGGTTCGGGAGGATACAAATAATCTCCAGGAGCCTGTTCACATTGAGATTGTTGGCTCGGTCGACCCTGGTATCTCTGCAGCCCGTTGGTCACCCGACGAGGAGGTGCTCGCGCTTGTCACCACTGGCAACACACTGCTTCTCATGAGCCGTAGCTTTGAGACCATCGGCGAGACTACCCTGGCACCTGCCGACCTAGCTGCTTCCAAGCACGTTTCCGTCGGCTGGGGAAAGAAAGAGACCCAGTTCAAGGGTCGCGGTGCTGCCAAGGCAATGCGAGACCCTACTATTCCTGAGATCATTGATGACGGAACTCTCAGCTCGCTCGATGATGCAGCTGCCGTCACCATAAGTTGGCGCGGTGACGGCGAGTACGTTGCCGTGAACGCCGTCGAGCGCATAGAAGATGGCTTCGAAACCGACGGCTTGCCTGAGAAGAGCCGCCGTGTTGTTCGTGTCTTCAACCGCGAGGCTATCCTTGACAGCGCTAGTGAGCCCGTCGATGGCCTCGAGAGCTATCTGAGTTGGCGCCCGTCCGGAAACCTGATGGCCACTGTCCAGCGAAAGCCGTCTCCTTCTGGTGGTAGTGATGGTTTCAATGTCATCTTCTTTGAGCGCAACGGTCTTAGGCATGGCCAGTTTGTCCTGCGTGCTCCGTCCATCGGTAATTCGACTACTGGCCCGGTGAGCTTAGACTGGAACCCCGATTCCACCGTCCTTGCAGTCACATACGAAAGTGTCGTTCAGTTGTGGACCATGGGCAACTACCACTGGTATCTGAAACAGGAGATTCTTACAGAGTCTTTGCAACCCTTCTCCGTGTGGCACCCCGAAAAGTCATTGCGTCTAGTCACAGCTGTCTTTGGTGGTCTTGCCAGCACAGAGTATGTTTTCTCGACTTCTCGTGGCTCTCTGACAACACCCAGTGACCATGGCTCTGTCGCTGTCATTGACGGCCAGACTCTCAAGCTGACGCCCCTGCGGGCAGCCAATGTACCCCCGCCGATGAGCTTGTTCGATCTGCCAACCGCGCTTCCTGTCGTCGATGTCGCATTTGCTCCAAATGACGAGGCTTTCGTCGTCGTCAATGCTCTTGCCCTAGAGATATATTCATGGTCATGGCCTGCCAACGGGAAGCGCCCTCCACGACCAGAACTTGCTGCATCACTCACGTTCTCAGATGATAGTACTTTGAGTGGTCTCGTCCCACTGCAGGTCTGCTTCACCAAGGAAGAGGCTAGCATCATTTCTGTTCTCGGCTGTAGGGACTCTCTCCAGGTCTCGTCGTTTGAACTGAATACTGATGCCGGCATTCTGTGCCCTATTGGTTCTCAAGACGTTGCAAGCGGCTCTATTCTAGTCACTTCGTGCCAAGGCCGCGAGCTCTACGTCCAAGACTTGTCTGGATCGTTTTCTCAACTTGATTTCCAAAATCAATCCTCCTTTTCCTTCTACTCTGCACTACCAAGCCTGCTTCCCTGGGCTGAAGTCGTTGACATCCCCGAGTCTGGGTCCAGGGTTGCAATCGGAATGTCCAGGAATGGCCACCTCTACGCCAACGAACGGCAACTGGCCAAGAACTGTACCTCCTTTTTGGTCACTGAAGATCACTTGGTGTTTACAACAAGTAGCCACTTACTCAAGTTTGTGCACTTGACTGAAGCTCACGGTAATTCTTCTTACGTCAACCAACAATCACATTGTTCAAAATACTAATTCAGTTAACAGACCTTGAGACCCCATCGGATGACCCCGAAACAGACGAAAGATGCAGAAGTATCGAGCAGGGTGCACGCCTTGTCATGTCCGTTCCCACAAACTTGAACGTTATCCTCCAGATGCCCCGAGGCAACCTTGAGACTATTTTCCCCCGCGCAATGGTGGTTGCCGGCATCCGGAAACTGATTGACGCTCTCGACTACGGAAGCGCATTCGCATTTTGCCGCTCTCAGCGTGTTGACATGAACATTCTTTATGACCACAAGCCTGCCCAGTTCATCGCAAACGTTGCACTTTTCCTCGATCAGCTCAAGGATGTCACATACATCGATCTCTTCCTCTCATCTCTCCGGTATGTTAGGGTAATATATGAGGCGCTCATACATCGGTTTTGAAAACTAACATCTTAATCAGCGAGGAGGATGTCTCGAAGATAATGTACAAGGACACCAAGCCAGTCGCCAAATCAATTTTTCAAAACGGATATGCCACTTTCGCACACCCCTCTTTTGGGGCACAGCAGCCAGTGGCACCATCAACCTCCAACGCTTCAAAAGTCAACACGGTATGCGATGCTGTCTTAGTTAGCCTCACCTCTCACAGAAGCACAAAGCTGCAGAACATTATCACGGCACACGTGTCAAAGCTTCCCCCGGCAATCGATGATGGCTTGACCGTTGTCGCACAACTTTTCAAAGATGACCCGGCAGTTGCAGACAAGGCCGTCGAACATATCTGCTTCCTTGTGGATGTGAACCGGCTTTTTGATCACGCCCTCGGCCTCTATAATCTAGACCTTGCAATGCAAGTCGCACAGCAGTCTCAGCGTGATCCGAAAGAATACGTACCGTTTATGCGGGCTTTGCATGAAATGACGGAGCTCAGACGCCGTTTCTCCATCGACGACCACCTTGAACGCCACGAGAAGGCCCTGACTCACCTCGCGGAACTAGACGTTTTTTCGGAGCTCATCGTCTACACAAACAAGCACAAGCTATACAAGACTGCACTCAGGATATACCGTTATGATCCCACGCGACTGGCCACCGTGACAGACGAGTATGCCCAGTACCTCGAGTCTCAGTCCAAGTTCCGTGAAGCAGGTTTAGCCTACGAATCGCTCGGAAACTATGCTAAAGCTACGAATTGCTATCAGTCGGCCGGTGTTTCATGCTGGCGCGAGTGTCTCTTCGCCGCACAAAGCCAAGCACCCCCATTGTCGAACAATGTACTAGAAGAACTCGCATCTACCCTGGCAGATGCACTTGACGAAGCAAGAGACTACAGATCTGCTGCCACAATTCAACTCGAGTACATGTCGTCCGTTGAATATGCCGTACGCTCGCTTTGCAAGGCATACGAATTTGCCGAGGCATTGCGCCTCATTATACTTCAGCGCCGCCCCGACTTGCTGGAGACTGCGCTTGACTCGGGACTGGGTGACGCTTTGTCGTCGTCGACAGAACTTTTGGCCGACTGTCGGTCCCAGCTGAAAGCTCAGGTTCCGCGGATTCTAGAGTTGCGCCAAAAGGCACTCGAGGACCCCCTAGGATTCTACGAGGGTGAGCGCCTTGGCGGCGACGATATCCCCGATGATGTGTCCATCGCTGCGAGCTCCCGTGTGAGCACAAGCGCGAGTCTTTTCACGCGGTACAGCACAGGCACGACGGCTACCGGCAAGACGGGCGAGACTGGCGGCACCCGCACGACGCAGCAGCACCGCAACCGCAAGAAGCGCGAGGAGAAAAAGCGTGCGCGTGGCCGCAAGGGTACTGTCTACGAGCAAGAGTACCTCGTCAACAGTGTGCGGCGTCTCGTCGAGCGTGTTGAGCGCGCACGGCCCGAAATTGACCGTCTTGTTGTCGGCCTGACGCGGCGGAATATGGCCGACCGGGCACGGGCTATTGAAAGCCTTATGACGGAGCTAATCGAGTCATGCCAGGTTGCCATTTCACAGGTCTGGCAGCAGCCGCAGCCTGGTCAGCCTGGTTCGTCTAGCATGGCAATGCCCTCTACCGATGATGCCGCCAATGATGCAGGTCCAACAGAGAGCCAGGAAAGCGGTGAACGTCCGGGTGGAATCACTGCACCAGCCATTGCTGCTTTTGAGAAGCTATCGCTTTTAGGATAGACTTGGCATTTTATTGTACTTTAGCATAGAGAAAGAGAAACTGTTCATAAAAACTTAGTACTGCTTGCGTTTCTGTTATTGAATGCGCATTCACGCCCGCAAAAAGACTGCGCTGCGCCAACATTTATATTTTAGATTGCCAGACAAATATTTGTTTTTGGCAGCATGGCATCAAAATGTATTCGAATAGTAATAATAGTGAGCAGCAGGAAACAGCAATGACGCCATGACAAATTTTGAATTTTAAATTTCAGTTGCTATGATACTACAGTAACACGCAATCCTGACATAGTCTATCAGGTTACCGCAAATCTCATAAATCACCAAAATATTCCTTATTCGCTGCCACACGCTGTCAAAGCCAACTTTAAAAAGATGTTCAAAATGGGCTATATGGCCCGCGCTAATAGTAGCGGTGTGCACCATTTTGTTGTTGTTGCTCGGGGAAACCTCTATGATATGAAGTCTCCTCAAGTGGGGGCTGGGCACGATCTGGTCCGGGGTAGGGAGAATAGCCACCGACTCGTTCATCTGGTGGCTGGCCTTGCACCCTGTCCTCGGTACGGAAATGTCTCTAAGTGTTAGGTGTCGTGTCGGTGAATAAATGGACAGTAATTACGTTCTTGCACTGCTACTTACTGCCTCCAGGGGTCGGTAGCGTGCCGGGGTGAAGCGTCGGCATCGCGCATTACCAGGTCATCATACTGCCGCTGTGGTTGCTCGGGTACACTGTTGTGAAGTTGGGGTTGCGGGTCATAACGCTCAACTCGCCGAACGAATATGGGTGCGGACTCTAGCTGCGGAGGCGGATGTTGGTATGCTTGCTGCTGGTGCTGGTGCTGTTGCTGTTGATGTTGCTGTTGATACTGCTGTTGATGTTGCTGTTGCTGCTGAGAATGGGCGACAGAGTATGTGGCAGGGTGGGCGGTAGGGTAGGCTTGGTCTTGGTAAGGATGGCCTGACAAAGTATGAGGTACACCAACAGGCGGGGACTGGCGACTATATGGCTCGGCATACTCGACCCGGTGGGCGGGACTAGGCGGTAGCCTCTTCTGCAGCCGCTGATAATGGGCTGGAGCAGGTGGATGATTATATTCCAGGTCTGGCCCACGGTTGTAGTCCGCCTCCGTATGTTGGTAAAGCGGTTCAGGCACGAGCTCGATGCGAACTTCCTTTCTCTCTGCGGACGGATACTCACGGTAATCGAGCATCTGTCGTTCGATAGGGTGTACAGGAACAGGCGTCCTCGTCCACTCGGTGGTTTCGGCTGGCGAAGCATGCTCCATTCTGTAGCGATGCTCAACAACAGACCCATCACATGGTCGGTAGTCAGGTGCTGCACGATGCTGCATCTGATGGGGCTGTAAGGGGGGTTGTACATGCTGCCGTAAATGTTCCTCGTCTATCTGCTGTAGCGAGGGGTTTCTTGAATGGTGCACATCACTGTAAGCCGGGCTTCGCTGCTCGTAGTGTACCGGCTGAGAATAAAGCACCGGCTCCCTGATTATAGGCACCGAAAGGTCGTGCAATCGCATGTCTGAGCCGCGCATATACTCCGTGCTATGTGCGTAATTTTGGTCGACAACTCTCCGATGAGGAGAGTTTTGTGCACCATGGGTGTAAGGCGCATGTCGAATGCTACTCACGCCCAGGTGATCTTGACGTGGGCCCTCTGGGCGCTGCGACAACGCACGCACAAAAACTGGCCCGGAAGAAAGGTTTTGGCGTTCTGCAGAAGGTGGCATGGATTCTACAGAGGGAACCGAATAGTCGCGAGCTTCATGAGATTGTACAAACCTCTGGGGATGACCTCTATGATGTGGATCGACATAAGGACTGTTGTCCCGTGGTACGCCGTCCGGCGTGCTCCTGTGGGTGTCATAAACCCTGGCTGGCACTCCCCTGGCTGGCTGTTCCATGGGATGAGCCAGTCGCGGGTCACGAATGATCTGTAGCTCATCGTCGTCGACGTGCACGGGTCGATACTCATCATTTGCTGACTCGTGCCGAGTATGAGTCGATGACCCAATCACATGGCTGGTCGGTGTTATCGGATGGTCTTCCTGCTGACGAACACGTTGCTGTGCTTCATTCCACCGGACATCATAGACGTGTCGCAGAGCGTTCTGATATCTTTTAAATCCCCGCCGCTCTACCCGTGCCCTCTTATCCTGTGCATACACCGGAGTCGGTCGTGGGGGGGAAGAAGCATTGCCTTCGTGCCACTGCGCGGGATTGCTCTGGATTTGTGGATGATGATGCTCCTCACCGCGCCGTGGGTGCACACCTACCAAATTCCGCCGCGGGCGGTAGTGTGCCCCGCCCAGGTCCCCGGACTCAACGCCGCTAGAGTCGGTCTCGAGGACATCATCTTCGCCGTCGTCTTCGGAATCTGATATCACAATGACTTCGCGCAGTATCTCATCCAGCTGGTCACGACCCGTTTCCTCGTCTCCCCGCCACTTGACGAGAGTGTCCAAGCACAGTTGCTCGACGGTCCTTCTGGCATTGGCGTAGGTTGTCTCCTTAAGGAGTTGGTCGTAGCGTGTATGTGTGTGTCTGATATGTGCTAGAACTGCAAGCTGTACCCTTCGATAAAGAGGAATGTCTCGAGCCAAGCCCACTGGCGGTTCACCTTTTTTGTTTAGGCCCTACGGCCATGTTAACTTCGGCCATGGATGAAACTTCAAGAGACATGTGCTGGCATTTCTACCTTTTTGAATGAATGCTCGATGATGATTCGCCGGTCAGTGTGTGGGATGCGAGGGAACAAGTCACGAATTGCCTTATCTGCCTGCTCATTGATGTCTCTCTGTAAGTCGGGAATGGGCTCAGGAACACCAGGAGGTGGGCGGCTTCCTTGCTCGGACTCGTCTTCACTATCCATGATTTCTCTGCGCGCCTGGTCGACAATGGTCTGCCGTATGTGATGTCCAAGTCGGTGAATCTGCTTTGATAGTGCATTTCTTTCGGTTCCGGCCTTAATGTAAATAGTCAGCAACAGTCAAGTATATATAGGTCAACCCAAAGTCTTTTGACCTACAGTGACAATAAAGACCATAGCATCTTGTTCCCGGGATATATCCTTGCATGCCTGCGTAAGGTCTGGATTACCCATCGGTACAAACTCAAAGCCTGGTGGTGGATTCCGATCATTGGTCTCCTATTTTTTTAATCCCGTTGTCAGTAATGGGGTCTTTGAGGAAGGCCGATCCTGATACAACTGGCGCTGAGCAGGTACATTGCCTAGATGGTCTCCCCATAATGATATCCATCACAAACCTTGACCTCCAACTTCTTCTTCTTGTTCCGGTTCTCTACAATTTCATAATAGGAACGGTGCTTCATGTTGATGCTCGGCACATCTGGCCTCGCTTTCAAAGGCAGCTGTGCTCCAAGCGACTGGCTTCTCAGTCTTTTCTTGTGAGCCTCCATGGCTCTCTCGTGGGGGCCGGCATCTTGGCCATGAGCCCTCTTTCGGCCCCTCGGATTGGGCGGCGGCACCATAGAAAATAAGGTGACTATGGGCTTACCATGCCGGTCCTCGCCAGTCCTCAGTCTTTGGATCTTGATGGGGAAGGGTAAGAGATAGGTGCTATACTGGAAGTCGCAATTCGCAAGCCGCAAGTCACAGGTGGCAACTGCTTTGTGAGGAAAGGAGAGCGTGCGTATGAGAAGGTTAGGGGGGGAAAAAACACGTCTGACGCCAGTGCGACGTGTGCAAATATCGTGTTATGCAATGAAAGCCGCCAACCACGGTGTGGTAAAGTGCTTGTAGTGTGGTGTGTCAAACAAAGAAGCAAGAAAGGGTGAACTCTATGAAAGCTCAAAAAAAGAAGTTGGCGATAGTTGTCAGAAATTGCGACGTGATTGCCTTAAAAGGCGCGACACTAGCCAAGCAGTGACGGCTCCTTCCCTTTTCTGATACACGTTCTGCCTATTGTTTTTGGTACTTCTTTCCCTTTCTGTGATTTTGGTGTCCGTTCCAAATTATAATGGCCAGAAGAACAGTAAAACAGACCGCAAGGCTCAAAGATCGATGAAGTGGCCAAATAAGGCAAGAGCCCGTGAAAAGAACAAGTACAACAAAGTACCCCGCGTGCGCGCGAAACTCGTATATTGTACCAGTTAGTATCACTTGTGTCAGTTGTATATTTTGTAAGGCGTGCAGCATTCACAGTAGCCCAGACCAGGGCGTGATGTGGTGATGTTGCTCAGAGTAGCAGACGTATGGAGCTCAAAATGCAAAGCAAGAGAGCCCAGCGTTGACTAGATGCACCAAAATGGGCAAGTCGGGCGGCAAGTGGATCAGATGAGGTCGAGGGGCAATCACATGATCCTTGCTGGGCGGTGTGAAGATACTGTTTTTGAATATTCCATCAGATGAAAGTCACGTGGTCATATTTGGTCAGTCAACCAGTCGATATTCAACATCAACCTCGTCAATGGAAACAACTTGATGGCTGTTGATATTGGCCAAGTCAGCAATTCGTGATTTTTTAAAACTTTACATGAATTACGTTCCATCAAATACATTCTACCTGATACCCAGCCGCGGTCTTCCCTACAGCTTCACTGCAGCCATTTACCGCCCACAAGACCAGCCAGTATGAGATAGTTTCGAAGCCGTCTCTACAAGCACAGACCGGTCTTTTCCCAAAAGATCTACAGATACACTGTTATAGTGTATCCATTCAGGATGGCCGAATCCGATATGGTAGCCGCGTTCATACCGGCACTTCACAAACCGGCGGCACTCCTCCCGATCGCCAAGCATCGAGAGGGGTTGCTATATCTCATCGAGATTCATCCCGTCGTTATTGTGGTTGGTCAAACGGGTTCAGGAAAGACAACGCAAATACCGCAGTTCCTAGAACAGGCTGGGTGGTGTGAGGGGGGCAGTGTCATTGCAATAACCCAAGTAAGTTTCTATTATACCGGTGTCATGGCTTTATCTTTGTACAAAACAACATATGTATACAAAAATAAACCCAGTACGCCAATTTTCTTTTATTTGCCTCCTTTCTTGGTTCTTATTTTATGTCAACGGTCTCTCTCTATTCCACCAGCTAACATCACAGCCCCGGCGAATTGCTGCCACCACCGTCGCCGTCAGAGTTGCCGAAGAAATTGGCTGCGATATTGGCAAAGAAGTTGGATACTCGATTCGATTCGAGGATATCACATCACCTGCTACACGTATAAAGTTCATGACCGACGGCCTATTGATACGAGAAGCTCTTGTTGACCCTTTACTTTCGAGGTACTCTGTCATTATGGTTGATGAAGCCCATGAACGGTCCATCAGTACAGACATATTGCTAGGACTACTGCGAAAAATACGACGAAAAAGACCGGAGCTACGCATAATCATCAGCAGCGCTACTCTGCAGGCTGAAGAATTCCTCGCCTATTTCTCAGAAGCAGACGAAACGTCCAGCAAGGACAACGTCCCAAAAATGGTCCAGGAGGCTGTAGCCAAAGCCCATAATGCCCAGACAAGAGCAGGCGAGGAGGGCAGCGACGACGATGCATGCGGAAGCAGCGGAAAGGCCAGTGTGGGTGCCATAATTAGCCTGGAGGGCCGAACATACCCCATCGATATGCTCTATCTAGAGAAGCCACCTGCAGACTACTTGGAAAAGGCCATCACTGCGGTACTGGATATCCACGACCAGGAGCCAGATGGAGACATTCTTGTGTTCCTGGCAGGCCGAGATGAAATCGAGAAAGCAGTCCAGGGCATTGCAGAGCGGGTATCTTCCGACGACTCCCTGTCTGCGAAGCGAGCGCTGCTTCCGTTGCCAATGTATGCCGGGCTCACGGCCGATGAGCAGATGTATGTTTTTGATGATGCCCCCGAGGACACACGAAAGGTCATTTTCGCCACAAATATAGCCGAGGCATCTGTAACAATCAGCGGGGTCGTCTATGTCGTTGACTGCGGGTTTGTGAAGCAGAGGGCCTACAATCCTATAACAGGTATTGAAACGCTCACAACAACACCGGTCTCCAAGGCGGCAGCAGCTCAGCGAGCAGGTCGTGCGGGGCGGACAAAGCCCGGCAAGTGCTTTCGACTATATACAGAAGAAGCATACCGAACCCTCGCCGAATCCAATGTACCCGAGATCCAGCGATCAAACCTGGCGCCATTCGTCTTGCAGCTAAAGGCACTCGGAATTGACAATGTGCTACGATTCCCTTACTTTACGCCACCGCCTGCTGAGCTGATGACCAAGGCACTTGAGTTGCTCTATTCGCTTGGTGCCCTCGACGACTATGCAAAGCTGACAAAGCCTCTTGGCCTGCGCATGGCTGAGCTGGCCGTTGAGCCGATGATGGCCAAGACACTGCTGGCTGCGCCGCAGTTTGGGTGTCTTGACGAGATGCTGACGATCGCGGCCATGACGAGCCGCGAAGGAAATAGCAGCGTATGGATAGACAACCAGGATGGTGGCAGCCGGAGCAAAGAAGAGCGCCAGCTCGTAGAGCTGGTGCGGCGAAAGTTTGCCGCGGACGAGGGCGACCACCTGACCTTGCTAAATGTATACCAGGCGTTTGTAGGCAAGGGCGAGGGCGAGGCGCGCTTCTGCAAGGAGAACCGGCTCAACTTCCAGATGCTGAAGCGGGCAGTAAGTGTGCGTGCACAGTTGCGACGATTTATGGAGCGATTTGGCCTGGAGGCAGCCAAAAGCACTGCAGCTACGACTTCTAGCATGCAGAAAAAGGCGGAGCAGATCCGGCGCTGTCTGACGACGGGCTACTTTGCGCATGTGGCTCGGATGCAGCCCGACGGGACCTTCCGCAACGTCGCGGGAGGCACAACTTTGCACGCTCATCCGAGCTCGCTCATGTTTCACCGCAAGGCAGACTGGATTGTGTTCCACGAGATCATGGAAACGGGCGACAAGACATATATCCGAGACATGACCAAGGTTGAGAAGCAGTGGCTGTTAGAATATGCACCAGACTACTATCAAACGACGACATAGTGTGGTTTAATGGCTGGAAGGAAGAATAGATGAACAAAAATGATATTCGAACTACTGTTCCAGGAACACCAAGCAGGTGTGCAGAGGGGGTAATGCAATGCGATGAATAGACAAAACGGGAGCAAGTGATGCCCCAGGCGGCTTTCAGACGACATGTTGTATTTAAGGGGATAAACATATCAGTTGTTTGATGTGTCGTTGGTATGTTTTAGTAAATGGACAAATAATAACGGGGTGATGGTACCGTATGAAACAGGTTGTATGTGCAGTGTATTCAGGGATACGATGTATCTCTCTACTATGTAGTAATACATCGTACAGAGCAGTATCACCCTTCACGTCTAGAGGTGTATGCCCAGCCACTTTTTGCCCATAGTATCAAGGGGATCTTCAACGTTTCTTGCAATGACAACTTAGGATCCCTTATCCTGTCCCTGCCCCTTCTTGTCTCATTTATTTACTACGTCTGAAGTTGTTGTCATTAGAGGTTATCTTTGACGGTGTGAGGGCCAGTTTGACATATCGCTTCGAGATATGATTACATCGAAGAGTAGGCAGGCAGTGATGTAAATAGTAGCAATTGTGTTTTGATCGTGTACCAGTTGAGTAATGTTGATATGCCGTCTACGATGCGATTTCTTGAGTTATTGTTATTGATAATTGAGATGTTTACTAACGTCATATTATATTTTGGTTAATAATTATTCCTGATGTTCTCTTTGTGTCTAAATTTTTTTTTAAAGCGCAATAAAAACAGTGCAATACGCCCTAAACCATTGAATGAGAAAATCTAATGTTTAAAACAACAATTGAAAAAGAGAGACAACTGTTAACAATGAAGACAGCATAAATAAAGTATCAATTTCCAAAGGTTGAGCATAAAAACAGAATGACGGCATTCCCAAACCAAAATAAACAATTAAACCAGCACCAGATCTACTGCAGACTGGGTCCGTTTAACGATATACTCCGTACATATAGTAGTACATACTTTGTGAATGATGACTTGCTCCAGCTCTACCATGCACAAGGCCTATTTACCCAGTAAGATGTACTGCAGGCATTATTTGAAAGACGAAGCTTAACAACGACTCTATCAGTCCAGATAGTTTGCTCGCCATGCTCATATTAGGCCCGACGTAGCCAGACCTAAGCACTTAAGCAAGAATCACTTTAAAACAAGGACTGATTTCGATGGAGTCCCTAGCTCCTGTGTACATAAAGGTGATTATTGGCTTCATTCCACGCATGTAACTACTGTAGCCGGGCTACAATAAAAAAAGACCGGAAGGTGTTAATCGCGGAACCATTGTCAGTAAAATGGTATATAAAACCCGAGTCTCACACTCAATCTCATTACCATCAGTTCGGCAAAGAGGAAGCCCATTGGCATCAACAGACACTATTCCTACAACCTCACTATCCACCGCAATGTAGAATATGCTCGTCATCCATACCAATGATGTATATTTATATCGCTAAACACCCCTTACTACACACGATTGCATCGGATTACAGGCAAAGCATCGCTTTGGCAAAAACCGTTCTTCTAGTCTTCTGCGGACTATGTACATAGTAGGCATATTCTACGCACATACTATGTAATAGAGTCCACAAATAGCTGCGTCGTAATGCAGCTAGGCCTATTTATTCCAGAGAAATACACTGTTGTCCCCACCGACATGTCTACGACAGGACGATGGACAGAGATGGTTCATAAGTCCTCGTCTGCCTCTGGGGACGAGGGTCATGGGACCGTTCCACAACACTACGGGGCACAATCCTGTATATTCATAGTACTCCGTACTATGCAGTACTCTGAGGAGGTCTACGAGGTGAATGCTGCATCACTGCATCGAACGCCTGCAAGTAACCCAATACATATGTAGCCTAATATATGTGGTAAATACCTCAATACCTCATGCAGGCACTGGCATCACGGACCACAATGTTGCTCATCACCGGAGACGTGTTGCCGTACCTTGTGGCCAAAGCCTACGAGCCTACGTATGTATATTCTGAGTGTTAAGACGCAGAAACAGCAGAGATATGATGGGTTGAACCAAGCTGAATAGAAGGTATCATCTTGATCTCTTTTATATTTCATTACTTTTCAATTGTAGCGAATTTACAGAGAAAGATGCATCTTACTTGCATACCAAAAGTACACAGTCTTACATGGTAGACAGCTGAGTATCCCGCGATGTGAACGTGGCGCAGCCGGTTGTAAGATAGCAATCAATTGTATGCAGAGAAAGCCACGAGGTCCATTACTCGGTATCTTACATAGTAGATTGATAGGACAATAATAAAATAAAAGAACAAGAAGAGAGAAATATCTCCGACAGTAAAGAAGAGAGAATGCAGTGGAGTGTGGTTTGGTCTGGCCTCGACTAGTGTATGATAAAGCAGGGATAGAACAAAGGGCCGCAGAGGTAGTCCGACAGCCGTGTGAACAAAATTGGATTCATAGTGTTTTACCGGCCTTTTTCCACACGTAAAATAGCGTCCCTGTTTGATTATGTCCCCTATTTCCAGAATTGCAGGGCCCATTTACCAGGCGATCACTCAGTGTGTAAGTTACATTGCGATCTCTCTTGCCTATACATAGTAGCTGTACAATGCAGTCGTATCTCGAGATTGATTGTGATGCAATGTGCTCTATACTATGTAGATGCAAGCATACGGTGTATTACACCGTAGTATGTTAGGAGCATCAATCATTGTCGAGTGCAAGTGGCAGTGGGTGTGCCTCTGTTTCACGGGGAAGTTAGACCGATGCTATTGGTATATGGAAATACTGTGCAAAGCTTATCCAGGGGCCTGATACTTGCATCAATAGGGGAGTATGTTGTAGAGGAGGCGCATCGGGGCTTAGGACATGATGTTATCCATGAGTCTATAAAGATGCAATCAGAGTATTTCTTTGAACATATTTAGTTATTATCAACGTCGGTCAGCAAGGGGGCTTATCTGCAATATAGGACACGACTATTGGGGGCAAAGTAAAGAAGCAGTGATCAAATCAATGAATGATGAGGAAATCAGATCGCACAGAAGAAAGCACAGTATCTTCCCTACTCGTACATACTATGTAATACATAGTAGTATTCGACCACTACATAGTGCTGCGTACAGTATGAAGAATATCAATACTATGCAATTGATAAAGGGGGGGCTAATCGACAGGGTATGTTGCGGTGGGGCTAGATCAAGAAGAGACAGAGAGGTCAAAAATAGAGAAAGGCTTAGATAGCAAAGATAGATATGATGATTACTACTATGTATGTAGAGTGTGCGACGCGAAAGCACGAGAAAACTTTAGCAGATCAGCATCAGAATCCAGAGCCAGAAGCCAAAGAACATGAGGAGCCCCGTTCTGCTCATTTCGGCTGAGTTGGTTGGATCCCGTCAGGAGATTAGCGCTGCTCCAAGTAAACGGGGACATGTAGTGCGATTTGGCCAATAGGCGACCGATAATTCATATGGGGCGCTTCCAGGCACAGCATCATGGCCAATCAGGAAGGATCTTGATTATTTACTATTATTTATTGTTTTTCTCCCGGGGTTATTTCAGACAACGGCCACCCGCGCCCTTGCCTGTTCTGTCCCAGGCACCCCTTTTGAGCTGTATTCCACATCGTGGCGGAAGAAATAGCGTGGCCTAGCCAAGTTTTGAAGGAGCAGGTAACATGCGTATGTATCTTATATACATACAAAACAGTACATAGTACATGAGAAGGGCGAGGAATAGGAAAGAGCCACCCTAGAGCGAGACACTATCGATGGTACAGTAGTTTCCCTGTTTTGCAACAATCCAGACCGTCTATCGACCTTTTGATAGGTCTGCAGCAGACTCAGGATCAAGCCTTACAGGCCTGGTGGTAGAGGGCGGGAATGGCCGATGCATACTGACAGAGCCACCCACATGCCAAAGAGCATGCGAAAGCGAGCTTGGTTTTCAATGGAAGACAACTCGGAAGAACGTCTCAACACTGCACAGATAATAAACAATGAGACAACCAAACAACGGCACTCGGCCCTCATGCGAATCCTTGACGGCGAACCTGCAGTCGGATTACCTGCCCCCGTCTCGTCGTGTCTTCGTCTGATGTTGCAGCCAAGTACTATGTACTCCGTGTCATATCATTAGTTCAATTAGCCTGCAATAGTAGGAGCATGATACTTGGAAGGCAGTCATGCACTGCCCTTGCCAGTACTCGATGAATTAGTATGTTACAGTGCGCAATCATACCGCAGATTGCACGCCTACCCCTGTCTCCAGTCGTGCCTTCCCTGCACAAATATCACACGCCCCACTCTGCGTCCCTCTGCCCGTTCCTGGTGGCAGTAATCTAAGCTATATTTAGTCTAGCGCATTTTTGAAAAAGAGGGTCCATAAGAATGCAGGTAAAGCTACACATACGGAGTACAAAGGTACATGCACCGTACATACAAGAGGGAAGAGGAGAAAGACTCAGAGGCATTACAGCGTGTTCCTGACTAGTGATGCTAGCGACACCAGCTATTGGTGGCTACACACACGGCGCGTTTTGTCTCGCTCCTACCCTGGCAGACCAGAACGTCTCCCCTTTCTTCTACTCCACC
This sequence comes from Ophiostoma australiae, assembly GCA_022392945.1. Lineage (NCBI taxonomy): Eukaryota > Fungi > Ascomycota > Sordariomycetes > Ophiostomatales > Ophiostomataceae > Ophiostoma > Ophiostoma australiae. Next base: position 758,479 of record JAKRGJ010000010.1, read on the forward strand.
TGGACATGCCCGTTTGGTGTAATACACTGAACTATGTACTATGTAATAAGTAGGATACTCAGTAATAATACTCTGTATGGAAGAGAGAGAGAGCGAGGAACGAACAGGTAATACCCAGTGCTTGCTCCGCATTTACACAGCCGTCTCTCTCTATCTCCTCGCTAGTCTCGCGCTCTAGTTTTGACTTTCTTCTTCTCTCTCTCTTTCTCACGATGCAGGACTGACACCTTCAACTCTTCCTTTCTCCCTCTCCGCTCGTCAGCCTCTCCTGCAGTCGCTCTCTGTTCCTTTCTTATCGACGAAACCACGTTCCTTACATAGACCAGCTCGTCTTCGCAGCGGTCGTCCATTCTTTTGAATATCATCTGCCAGCGTTCATTACAACGACATCTTTACAGAGATCATATCAGTTGACTCTCCAACAAAGCCGACAACCACAAGCCTGCCAGCAGGCGTTCCATTCATTACACACTACACCAGTAGCCACACATCGATCGAGACAACAAGAACCGACACGGAAGACGCAGGAAGCAAGCACATCGACATCGACACCACCATCGACATCGATACCGACAGACACTTGCACTGCAATCGACAGCGTTACTCTTCGACTGTTCAATTTGAGAGACACTGAGAGAGCCCGGTTCTCACTCGTGTCACGCCTCACTTCGACATAGTCCAACTTGACACTTCACTCACCCACAACACCTCTACCGACATCATGGCTGCGGCTCAGGTCATTAGTCGCGACTACCGCCTTGGGTCCCGTGTACCCCTAGCCATCCGTTCCGTTGCAAACGAGGCCACCCGCCTCGCTCGCGATGCTCCTAGCAAGGTCGTCGAGCGTGCCTCATCGACAACTACTGCCTGCGAAAAGGATGATAGCAACCTCTGCGAGAAGCCCGAGGGCAGCGGCTCCATGACCCTCCCCATTGTTCTGGGTATTGTGTAAGTTGCGGTACGAATGCATTCATGAGAGCTTAATCTAATATAATTCCTGCAGCATCCCGCTGAGCATCATTGCTGCCGTTCTCTTCTACCTTCACCGTAGAAACATCAAGCGTGTGGCCAAGGAAGACTCAATGGACCCTCACAAATCTCTCGACTTTGGACTCGCCCTTGATCCGACCAAACAGACTGCCGCCAAGACGAAACGCAAGAGCTCCTTCTTCGGAGGTGAGAAAGATATGTTCAACCCCAAAACTCGCCAACTGTCTATGGACATGAACCTTTCCAGCCCTTACCTGCTGCCCCCAGAGCTGCAGAACTCCCGCGAGTCCCTGCACTCGCTCGCCCGTACTCTGCACCAGAACGAAGACCCGTACCGCCCAGTCCACAGCCAGTACGGCGGCAGCGATGCTGCATCTATGCACTCGTACCGCAAAGACGGTGCCTCCACCTACAGGGGCAGCGGTATTGACCCCATCAACACCCGAGGCCCATCGCGCAACAACCGCATGTCCGTTGGCCCCAACTCGCCTCACTCGCCTCACTCCGCTCGCTCAAGATCTCCGCTGCCTCCCCCGTATCCTGCCGAGAACCTGAACGGTATGAGCTCCATGCCTGCTTCTCCCGCGGCCGTCAAGCAGTCCTCTTTCATGCCCGACCCTCTTGCCCCTGTCGAGGTTGATGGTGATGAGAAGCCGCGTATTTTCAGCCCCGTCGAGGCTGATAGCCACGCTGTCGCTGCCGTCGCCGAGTTGCAGGCACCGGAACCCACCGCTTCCAAGATCAGCCGAAAGGGTGTCCCCGTTTTGTCTTCTGAAGAGCCTGCAGAGCTGCCCAACCACCGTGCCACTGCCGGCACTGTCGACGAACCTTTCATTTACGACAGCCCCAACAAGGGCCTTCGCCACGATTCTTCAACATACGCTGGATTCGACCTGAAGTTGGACACCGCTGCTGCCCAGGGTAGACAATCTTCAAACGAGCCTTTATCGTCTTCACTGCCCAAACTTACCCTTGGCGGCCCCTTTGATGACGAGACTTTCCTCCCCGGCCAGGCAACGTCCAGTAACGGCCCGACACTTCCTCATGTTGTGCTCCCTGAGGAACAGAACCAGCAGTACGGCAACGAGCTGTATCCCGAGGATCCCAGCGATGAGGACCGCGGCCGTGGAATGCACAGACGCCAGTCTTCAGAGTACCCCCAGGAGAACAACGTTGCTGGTGCTCGTCAATCCGCCCTAGGTCTGCCACAAGGTGACACTAGAAGGTTGTCTGTTGGCTTCCGTCCCCTGCCCCCAGATGAGTTGATCGAGTCTGAGGACCCCGAGACACGCGCCAACCGCATCCGTTCGTTCTATAAGGAGTACTTTGACGACTCAAAGCCCGACATGGCTGAGTACAACCAGCACTACCCTCCGCAGGGCCTACCGACAGAGTACCGCAATAATGGCGCCGGTGGAGCTCAGTACTACGAGGACTATGACCAGTCGTACCTGAACGGTGAGGCCAACGCCTATTTCGATCCCCAGTCCAACACTTTTGTGATGCCCTACGCACAGCCCGTACAGAGACGCGCCATGACTCCTCCCCCGTCGGGATCACGCTTCCCTGGTGGAAGCCGTCCTCGCGGTCCCAACGGTGGCGGCCGTAACTTCCACGGCTCTATGGGCGGTCCCATGGGTCCCCGTGCCGGATCGGCTATGTCCCAGGGCATGCGTCCTGACTCATCGGCATCGAACCGCTACCCCGGCTCGCGTTCGGCATCAAACATGTCTGGCCGTATCGGCGGCGCTCCCAAGAAGAACCTGCCACCACCAGAGGTTCTTACAACTCTACCAACACCCTCCAAGCTTAAGGATGACTCATTTGCCATTCTCGGTGCTATTGAGTTTGCTCCTCCCCCAACCCTCAAGGATCAGGCTGCCGGTCGTTCACAGAGCCCGCTCGGTGAGCGCCGTCCTTACCAGATGATGCCTGCTGGTTCTCCCTTGGTGTCTTCCTTCGAGGAGATGGCCGCCCTGCCTAGTCCCCATCTGCTGCGCAAGTCAAGTACCTTCACCGGCCTGGACTTTGCGCCACCACGCAAATTCAAGGATGCCGACACAATGAGTGATGCTGGTAGCATCCGGAGTAACCGCAGTGGTATCTCAGCGGTTAACCAGGCTGCTATCCGTAGCGGTGCTGGCCGTGTCAGCAGACTGCCTGGCGACCAGGTCTTCACCTCAGCAGCTTTGGCCGACACACTCAAGCCAGAATGGGGCATGCGGCCTTGAAACTGACATTTGCTTTCCAACTTACATTTTAATGTCTATTACTTGAATCTAGCGTTAAGTCTCTTCCACCATTTCGATTCTCACACTCGTTATCACACATTTTTTTTTTTTTTGCCTTGCATTATTTACATCCTATTGATTGCTTGACAAGCATGTCGAGGATGGCAGTCGCGGTCAGGCTTGTTGGCACAAACAGACAGCATATGCATGTGCCTGCCACTGCCTGACTAGACTACAATACCATATGCGCATGACGAACGTTGCATATAGACGGAAGTGTCCGGAGCTTTTTTGTTTTTATTGTCTGATCCATTGTTATTTGTTGTTTTATCTTTGTACTGCACCATCGTTTGCTATCTCTTGTCTTTTGTTTATCACATTACTTTGCGCTGTCTTTCAATACTCTCAACATGGCTTGCTTCACTATGTACATACAATATAGCTCAAGCATAGCTACTCACAGAATCTACACCCACATTTTGATTTCTTGCCGGATAGTTGGGTACTCAAACTGGAGAGGAGGATTTTGTACGTGATGTGCTATAGGTAGGATTAAGAAAACTAGGATCTCGAAGCATTACTCATTAAGTTAGGCCGCGTTTAGCTTATCTGAGAAAAGATGTCTTGACTTTAGTGTACGAGCAATTCGAGCCCTGCCCCTTATAGTAAGTAGATTACAGAGAGTTAGACAATTACCAAGAAAACTAACGATGAATAATATAAGTTCCCTTCTACCTATCTACTGCCAGCGTCGACCTAACGTTAAAGAATATACTATTTAAGCTCCGTTACTACGGTTAG
>JAKRGJ010000010.1:767500-770959 GCA_022392945.1 Ophiostoma australiae
CAAGGGTTGGGAGTTAAAAACTCTGTAATGATCCCTCCGCTGGTTCACCAACGGAGACCTTGTTACGACTTTTACTTCCTCTAAATGACCGAGTTTGGATAGCTTTCCGGCCCGGAAGGGTAGTTGCCCACCCCTCTGGGCCAGTCCGGAAGCCTCACTGAGCCATTCAATCGGTAGTAGCGACGGGCGGTGTGTACAAAGGGCAGGGACGTAATCAGCGCAAGTTGATGACTTGCGCTTACTAGGGATTCCTCGTTGAAGAGCAATAATTGCAATGCTCTATCCCCAGCACGACAGAGTTTCACAAGATTACCCAGGCCTTTCGGCCAAGGAAGAACTCGCTGGCTCTGTCAGTGTAACGCGCGTGCGGCCCAGAACATCTAAGGGCATCACAGACCTGTTATTGCCTCAAACTTCCATCGGCTTGAGCCGATAGTCCCTCTAAGAAGCCAGCACGCTGCCAAAGCAGCGCGGGCTATTTAGCAGGTTAAGGTCTCGTTCGTTATCGCGATTAGGCAGACAAATCACTCCACCAACTAAGAACGGCCATGCACCACCACCCACGAAATCAAGAAAGAGCTCTCAATCTGTCAATCCTCATCGTGTCTGGACCTGGTGAGTTTCCCCGTGTTGAGTCAAATTAAGCCGCAGGCTCCACCCCTGGTGGTGCCCTTCCGTCAATTTCTTTAAGTTTCAGCCTTGCGACCATACTCCCCCCAGAACCCAGAAACTTGTACTTTCGTGTAAGGTGCCGAACGAGTCAAAAAATAACATCGTCCGATCCCTAGTCGGCATAGTTTATGGTTAAGACTACGACGGTATCTGATCGTCTTCGATCCCCTAACTTTCGTTCCTGATTAATGAAAACATCCTTGGCAAATGCTTTCGCAGTAGTTAGTCTTCAATAGATCCAAGAATTTCACCTCTGACTATTGAATACTGATGCCCCCGACTGTCCCTATTAATCATTACGGCGGTCCTAGAAACCAACAAAATAGAACCGCGCGTCCTATTCTATTATTCCATGCTAATGTATTCGAGCATAAGCCTGCTTTGAACACTCTAATTTTTTCAAAGTAAATGTCCTGGTTCCCCGACACGCCCAGTGAAGGGCATGCGGCTCCCCAGAGGGAAAGACCCGGCCGGACCAGTGCACGCGGTGAGGCGGACCGGCCAGCCAGGCCCAAGGTTCAACTACGAGCTTTTTAACTGCAACAACTTTAATATACGCTATTGGAGCTGGAATTACCGCGGCTGCTGGCACCAGACTTGCCCTCCAATTGTTCCTCGTTAAGGGAATTAAATTGTACTCATTCCAATTACAAGACCCAAAAGAGCCCTGTATCAGTATTTATTGTCACTACCTCCCCGAGTCGGGATTGGGTAATTTGCGCGCCTGCTGCCTTCCTTGGATGTAGTAGCCGTTTCTCAGGCTCCTTCTCCGGGGCCGAGCCCTAACCCTCCGTTACCCGTTGTCACCATGGCGGGCCCAGATCCAGCCGTCGAAAGTTGATAGGGCAGAAATTTGAATGAGCCATCGCCGGCGCAAGGCCGTGCGATTCGAGAAGTTATCATGAATCACCAGTGAGCCCCGAGGGGCATTGGTTTTTAATCTAATAAATACATCCCTTCCGAAGTCGGGGTTTTCAGCATGTATTAGCTCTAGAATTACCACGGTTATCCAAGTAGTAAGGGGCTATCAAATAAACGATAACTGATTTAATGAGCCATTCGCAGTTTCGCCGTATAATTGCTTATACTTAGACATGCATGGCTTAATCTTTGAGACAAGCATATGACTACTGGCAGAATCAACCAGGTAACCATCGTTTCGCCCTAGAGCCTCCCCGAAGGGCGACGTTCAGGCGGCCGCGGGTGGGGAACCACCCGCGTAGCGATCGAAACCGAGCAGGCGCTGGCTCGCTAGAGCACGCCCGAAAGCATGCTGCACAGCGTACCAAGCGCCGCCCCGCGCGCCGCACCCTGGCCTAGGGCCTGAGCACGCCGCGTTGGGCGATCCTCCTTCCTCAACTGTGTTCCCTGGCCGCCGTCGGCGGGCGCACCACCCCAGAAGAGGGGCGGGCGCCAGCCGGGACGTCCTTTGAGGAGGCCGCGTCCCAGAGGATCAGCTTTACAGCGTTCTCTCTGGGGGCGGGATCTCCCGTTGCTGTTCGTACGCTAGGCAGGTAAAAAACCGCCATGCATCCAGAAACAGCCCAGCACGCGGGCATACAGGGGCCCGAGCCCCCCGCAGCCATACGTGGCGTCCGCTGTAAGTTTCCCTAAAGAGGGTCACCGCTGGCGGGGATATAGTGGGACTGGCCGCAGAACGCCCACCCTTCCTGAACCGAGAGTTGTGCTCTCTGTTTTGTCCGGCTCAGGGCCGGGAGAGGCATCAGGTCAGGTGGACGACGCAGCCATAGTATGGAACGGTTTGCTTCGTAATAGCAGCTGAACAGCGCCCCCAAAGGAGGACGCCGCCCAGGGGAGGTGCGCGGCAAGCCGCACAGCCCCTCCTGAGCACCCAAGCTCTTTCGAGCCCAGGCTATTTTTTCTCTTCTTGCAGTACCTGCACACCGGCCGCACGACGCCCTGTGTCTGGCGCCGCAGGGCTGCGGTGGGCCCGAAGGTTCCGCATTATTATTTGCGGGCCCGGGCGCGAAGACGACTCACTGCGGTGGGAAGGCACCCCCCCAGCCCCACGCTCGCGCGCGCCTCAGGGCATTACAGGGCATTCTTTTCTCCTCCAGGCAGCCTCGGCCGCTAGCCTTTAGCGAATAGTGCCCTAAGCTTCAGAGCACAGACACCTATAACTATAGGCGCCATGCGCTGAAAGACACCTATAAGGCGCGCCGCCGGCCGCTGCAGGCCGCCGCACCCCTGCCGCCGGCCCTCTTCTTTCTCTCTTCTTTTTCTTTTCTTTTTTCTTTCTTCTTGCAGTCCCTGCACACCGGCCGCACGGCAATCTGTGTCTGGCGCCGCAGGGCTGCAGCAGGCCCGAAAGTTCCGCACTATTATTTGCCGGGCCGGGCGCGAAGACGACTCACCGCAGTGGTGGCGACCCCCCCCAGCCCCACGCTCGCGCGCGCCTCAGGGCATTACAGAGCACTCTTTTCTCCTCCAGGCAGCTACCCACCTGTATATTAGTGCACGAGTGCCCTATAAGAGTAGCATTTAGCGGTCAGGTGCCCTGTAACTAGCCCTGCCCAGAGGCCTGAAGACGTAGATAGGTATGAAGCAAAGTAAGGCTGCCGGGTACCCTCGAGTCGACCCAGCACCACAATATAAATAAAAACAACACAAAATAAAACAAAGTAGACATCACCGCAAAGCGAGCAGTAAAATCCAGGAAAAATGCCGCCGGGCCACCACGCACGCGCACCCCCGGCCCGCGCTCTGCCTGCCCCCCTGCCTGCCCCCCTGCCTGCCCCCCTGGCCTGCCCCCCTGGCCTGCCCCCC
>JAKRGJ010000010.1:771059-821161 GCA_022392945.1 Ophiostoma australiae
TACCTTGGGGACGAGGGCCCAGGCAAAGCGCTTCGGCCGGCCTACCCTCGGCGGCCACCTCTGCACCGAGCAAAGACTGCCCGTCCCTCTGCCTACCCTCGACGGCCCCGGGGAGAAGACGAAAGAGACCGATGCCTCTCCCTCGTCAATCTCCAAAGCAACCCTAAACAATGTTTTAATGTTAAATTAATTTCTTTTGGTTTTAGTTTTACTATTTTCGTTATTTTATTTCACTTTCGTTTCATAATTATCTATTACTATTTTCCGTAGGTAAACCTTTTTATTTGGTTGATTATCTGAAGATAGCAGTAAAGGATAATTACAAACGATTATGTTTACCTCACCTTTATTAAGTTTTTATATTTATTTGATTTTAATTCGTAGTCATTGCATACTGATATTATATAAATTTATAAATTTAGTAACTACTTTACATATTCTTGTAAAAGGCGATGTGAATCACAACTTCATAAATAGGATATTAGCAGCGTATACATTTACGCAGTGATAGACATGCCTATCCTTTTAGTCATCTAACGTACTACAATACACAACAATACTATAAGAAACTAGGACCCCATATATGGGAATCTATCCAATGGTCTCTGTAGCAAAGGACTTGATATGGCATATCATTTACGTGCAAGGAACGCCGCTCGCATCGATTCTATCGCGAACATCCTCGAACACTTCCTGGATATAAAATTTCTGATACATGTCACAGACCTGCCTAGCAAGCCTAGCCAGCATTCTGCCACCGCCCACCGCCTAGCCCCTGAATCCTGTATTTAGTCCTGATCGTACCTACATCCTAAATTGTAGCTCCTTGAGCTACGTCTTCGTCCTCAACCTGATCCCTATCTGCACCCTCCGCAAGACTAGCCATAGATAATATACTGCCTGTTCTCCTCTCGTCCCTGCCTACCCGCGTCTCCGCCTGCCCGCCGTGACAATACAGCGATAGTATTATTACTATATGGTGCCATGTGTGACGAGGAGACGGGAATATCTATGTTAAACGCGTTCTCAGCCTATTTAGTCCCAATAGATTATGCCTCTGTCTTACATTACCTTACATTTATATTATACTTTATTCGAGTCAGTCAGAAAGAAGTAGCTTCTAGTATACAAAGGTAGACACGACTTGCTTACGTGCAAGGTCGTGCAGTGATATTCGAAATCAGACAGAAGCGGGCAAGATCTGTTCACATAGAAGCCGTGATATATCTATCCCCGTGCGTCGATCTAAGAAAACGATACGTATATCCTCTCATCCTTATATACGCCAGTCCTATCGTGCCGTCTTTACTGCCAGCTTTGCAGTGCCGTATTGTCGCCTCTGTGGTGTCGTATACGAAAGACAAGCGGCTCAACAATGACAAGCAAAAAGGACTAGGAAAGATCATTGATGGGCTCAAGGCGAGCATCTCTGTAACTCCGGCGAGTACATGATATGGCAACTTATGATGCATTTGATGCGTTGTTTTATTCTCTCAAGTAAATCAATGTTTGTTGTGTAACATGGCAGTTGTATGAGTTTGTTAAGTAGTAATCAGCAGTTAAGAAGACAGTAACTACAAATGAGAATTGTATAGAGTTAAACACCACTATTTAGATATTATTTCTGCCTGGCCGTTACACATGCATTCACTCACTCAAGCGATGACACAAAGCTACAATATATCTACAGACCATAAGATAGCATGGTAATACTATTCGCTAGATAATGTCTTTAATGATACTGCACGAGGTCTCGCACATCGACAGTCCACCCAATCGGTATTATCTACGATATGTAACTAAAGGGGTCGAGGTGGCATTTAGAACTTTACAGCATCACGAATATTTTACTGACTATGTGTTTGGTACCTCCGCAAGATCTCAGTGACCTGCAAAGCCAGTCAGTAAAAGCCATAGATGTAGTATTCTGCTATATTGTTAACATCTATACCTGGAATAGTGCTACTTTTGCATTATTATTTCGGTCATAAATATTACGCCTCGAAACCACACAAAATGTGTACAGGGCCCTATTACCTGCTTTCAGCAGATGCAGGTTGATGTTATTGTGCTTTCTCTGCCTTGAGATGTACTATGCATGCCTGTTTCTTGAGACACGATTACAGAATGAACAGCGTCGATTTAGTATAGTTTGCTTTTTTTGCCTTTCCTGCTATCTCATCTCTTGCCAAACACACGCTGCTGTCTGGTGCTGTCTCTGTTTCTGAGTTTGTATTCGCTACCTGCTAACAACATCACTCTTTCATTGTGTTGACGGAATGTTGACTGCACAGTACGAGTCACGTGCATAATTGGATGAGGTAATAAGCGGGTACTATGCATTCCGACCAGTCACCTTCTGGTTTCCCGCCCCATCCATCATTTCCCAGTAATAGTAACACAAGCCGAATAATTTTGTTTGTCTACATTGAACCACGTAATCCTACTGTTGCACGACAAGTGTGAGTATTCTTTATGCACTACGCGGATACTGTTTACTGCACATACGCCATAGCAAGAGCACCAAACATGTGCTAGGTGTGGAGCCCTTACCCACGTCGCTGGCTGAAGAAGACAAGAAGAACTTTGATGTTTGCCCGGTCGTATTCTGGTTAGATTGGAGAATATTCTTGCATAATAGTTCACTGAGTTGTGCACATGCGCATTTACCCAGCAGATGTGCACAACTCAAAGTCTGGAATTGAGGTTCTTCCACTTTTTTGACTAGATTGTGCTCTATACATACATATTAGATGTAGGAGAAAGCAAGAACAGTGATGTATTACGTTCCAAGGAAGCTGTATTGCAGAGTAAAGACCTGCCCGAGCTGTCAACTTGTTGATGGCCTCGGGATTCGGCTGTGTGGTGTTTCTTTTTAATGTGAGTTTTCCTCTTATTATTACCTCATCACGAACAATTCAAGAAAAGAACAGTTAGAAAGGACCGACATGGAGACAATATGCACTAATCAGGCACAGCCCGCTACGAAAGTACTCACTTTAGCTTTTTAGCACGTCAGGATTCGCTCACGGCCACGCAACACGTTACTGACTAGGAAACTACGTGGACGCAAAATGCTGTCGCGCTATCTCTTTTGGGCAAGATGCTAGGCCCTAGCTTCCCTCCAATTTCTCGTATTTGGCTGCGTGTCTTATTTCTTATTTTCCTCTGGGGTGCCTCCTTCCTAATCCGCGTCGTTAGCCCTTCTCACCCATCCTCTACCATTCTCACGCCGTCTCTCATTTCACGCCTTATTGCCTCGTATCCGGGCGAGGTTGCTCTCGTCTTTGGTTTTCCATCGTCTTCCTTACTTTCTCCCTTCTGCACAATCCAGGTGCTTCTTGGCCCATACACCGTATGTATCTTATGTATGTTCACATCGTCTGTTTACTCTGTATTTACTCTACTTGCCTATCGGACGTCTCTCATCATCCCACGGGATCCGATCCTTTTTCTAGCATTCTCAGCCCACACCCACATCCACACCCAAGCCCAGCCCAGCCAAGCCCCAAGCCCACTTGCCCACTTCGCCTGTCTTGTGCTACGACGCCGCTTTCAATATACTGTTTCTCCTCTTTCTCTCTCTCTTTCACTCCGATCCATTCCATTCCCATCCTCGTCCATCAACTCTCACCTTGCCAACTCGTCGCATTCCATCCACACTCGACGACACTCTCGACTCTCTCGACCGGAAGACACATCTCCACGCCGCACTCAGTTCAATCCCATCCAACCTGAGCCGGACAGCCTCCTCTAGACGCCCGACTGGAACGCGCCCTAATCGAAAGTCGAAACTCATCTTGCGAGATCGACATCCCGGCCTTATAGTTCTGAATATAGGCAGGCTAGCCAACCGCTGCAAACAGGATCGAGCCTGGCACCATTCCGGTTGCAGAGCAACAAGTCCTACCCTCCAACATCACCATCATCATCACCATCATCACCATCATCACCATCATCGCCATCATCGCCATCATCGCCATCATCTCACCCGGACATCCGCCGTCATCATCGACACTGCGTCCCTTTCGTCTGCTTGTCTTTTAGCGAAGCCGCTGCCTAGTGTGCCAGGCCATCCAGTTCTGGTCTTTCATTGTCTCGTCCATCTTGTTGCGCGACTGAGAGGCAGTCTCCAAGTCTCATATCTCGCTCCCTCGTCAACTCCTGCTCAACCTGCTTCAGCGCTCTGATTGCAATTGCAACAGCGATCAGTGTCATCGACCAATCAACCTATTTTTATCGACCTGGCCGCGCTATCGGGTCTCCCGCCACCTATCGCCCATCTCCTGTATCCACTGTTTTGCGCTCGCCAGCGAAACAAGTTGCGCTCAGCCACTCGATCAAACATCAAACACTTTCATTACCTCGCTTGTTTTGTCTCTTGACTTGACGCTGCATTCTTCTACGGGCGACCGTGGACAATTTCGACATCGGCATCTTTGCGCGCTTGTGTAAAACGAGAGTCTCTGGATCGTGTGGCTTTCAATCAACGTGAGTACTTTAGTTTTGTTTTGTTATTTGACTTGTTCCTGTTTTCGCGGCCTTTGTGGTCTTCCGCCATCGAAGTGCATATATGCAGAGGACACTCAGCGCCGAAGCTTTTCGTCCTCTCATCCTTCTCATCCGGTCGGCCTTTGCAGCCTGGTTCGGTTGATGAATTCATGGGCTGGTGGCTGGCCTGCGTTCGCTGCTCCTTGTATCACCACATTATGTCGTGTTTACTCGCAAGCCATCCGGCTGTCGTTCCTGGCCGTCCCCTGCCACCTATGCATGCGCCACCAGTTTCTTTGCTTGTGCATCAATCGCGCCTGGCGTTTGTGTTGATCCGTCATGGTCGTCGTGGTCTTATCATCAACGATTCTCATTTTTTTGTCTCTATAATGCCATCAAACAATTGCTAGCAATCATATCATGCTTCCTCGAGTCGCAGTCACTAACATGCCTTTCGACTCTAGGCTTTTACCACGCTTCAGCTACGGGAAAGCTTTCACAATGTCCACCACTAATAGCACTGGCGACACAGGCGCTGCCACCTCTTCTGTGGCGCCCGTTGTTTCCACGAGCGCCGCTGGCACTACCGAAACCGCTACCTCAGCCCCAGTTACCTCTTCTCAAATCATCGCTACGTCTTCCACTGTCACGCCCGCCGCCACCACTTCGGCCGCACCTACCCCCTCCTCTACAACCCCGATCACCACTAGCGAAACGCCAACATCCACCATCACCACAACCTCAGTCATCCAGCCTACCTCTACAATTCCCACCACGACCTCCTCACTACAGGCGACAACGACCACCGCACCCGAGAGTACCGCCACAACTACCACCGCACCTACTGAGAGTACTACCTTTGTCTCGACCCAGCCAGATGCCAGCACTAGCTTCTTGACCGTCACAACAACAACACAGGCAACTACAAACTCCGGCGGTGCCAAGACCACCAGCTCTGCAACCTCGACCTCGACAAACGCTGCTGCCAGCCCTACCGGAAGCTCGAGCGGCGGCCTCTCAAGCGGCGGCCGTATCGCTGTCGCTGTCGTCGTTCCCATTGTTGCTGTTGCTCTGATTGTCCTGGCCGGTCTTTTCTTCTGGCGCAAGCGGAAGCAGCGTAAGGATGCCGAAGAGGAGCGTCGCAAGGAGGTTGAGGACTACACATTCAACCCCAACGGCGATCGCGACGTGGCGGCTTTGGCTGCTGGTGGCGCATCGGGTGCCAATGGCTACGAAATGATGAAGGAAGACGCCAATTCTTCCGGATACCGCGGCTGGGGTACTACCACTCTTGCCGGCTCGACTGGCCGCAAGGCCTCGACTACCATGTCTGGTGGTGCCGGCGGCCCTGCTCTTTCTGACGCCACTTCTCCTACATACGCTGGTCCCTCCAACGACGCTGGCACCAGTGGCTCTCACTCCACCGAAGGCGAAATTCTCGGCGCCATGGGCCCTTCGACGGCCTCAAATCGTGGTGACGTGCACAGAGGAGCCTCTAATGCCTCCTCGTCGTACAGTGCTGCTGGCCGGTCTGACGGCTCTGGTGATATCGGCGGTGCCATATACAGCAACGGCGGTGACCAGACCTACTACAACCAGTATGGCAGCAACAACCCCTACGCCGAAAACCCGTACGGTAATGGTGCACGGCCCACAGAGCTGGCTGGTGCGCCTGTCATCCGTGACAACCCGGCAAGACGCAACACTCGGATTGAGAACACAACGCACTACCCTCAGCAGAGCGCCAACGTGTCTCAAAACTTTTAGACTCTTCAAAACGTCGAATTTATATTTCGGTTTTCTCGAACTGATTTCTACGCCTATTTCCTTCTGTCTGTTATTCCGACACAGCGTTTAACGGTCTCCCAATGCTTTAGTCTTTTTTCTCTCTCTTCCCTATCCTGGCTTACTGCCCGTATTTTTTCTTTGCGGTCTATACTGCCTACATTGTCCATATTGTTTTGCCATCTTGCCATCTTGCTTGCATTTTAACACTGGCGTTTGTGCATATTTTAGTCACGGCGCTTGCTGATGTCTGGTCGATGTTTATCGACTTTTTAACTTTATTATTTTTTTGACTCTTTACTGTCATCATTTATCATCTACTTTTTCCTAATATCATGTCATCACCGCATCAAAACACGACTCTCATTTATGTACTATTTCCATAGTCATCTCCTATTACCTATGTATTGTCTTGTTGGACACCCCTGCATGGCCTTTGCTTGCAAACCACTTTTCTTCTGTCTACAATAATATATAACTTTTTGCACACAACCCCCGGTTTCTCAGAGAAAGAGAGCACCCTTCGTTTTACAATCGTTTTGTGATTTCTCCGCTAGCAAAAAATTGCCCATCTAAGCCCCAGCTGGTGCGATCGTCCATATCGAAAAACGATCAGTAATCTCTTGTAGTATAGTGGTCAGTATACGGGCTTGTCACGCCCGGGACCCGGGTTCAATTCCCGGCGAGAGAGAATCTTTTTGCCAGATGTGGTCGATCAGTGTTTATTTTTGAAAGCTTTTCTCTGCATCGTCGGCACACAATGCCGACTGTGGACGCCGTCCTCCACAGAAAAACAAGCCATTAATCTCTTGTAGTATAGTGGTCAGTATACGGGCTTGTCACGCCCGGGACCCGGGTTCAATTCCCGGCGAGAGAGAATTTTTTGTCTACCGAGCAGTGCGCTGATTATATGTATTTTATTTTCGCGTTGGCATATCGAGAATTGGATAGAATAGAGTATATTAGATTGCTTTATCGAAATTCACAGCAAAGGTCGTCATTGGTGTCCGGTGACATCTGTTGTTCTTCAAATTTGGGTACATGTCTATCGAGGCGCCTTCAAATTCTAAAGCAAACTCTTTGTCAGCCGCTGTTTCCTCGCTGCCAATACTTCATCTCGCCTGCCGGATCCTTCACTCAGCTCAATACGGTCCCACCAGAATCGGCACTGGGCAAGTTCATATTCGGACAAGACACGCAAAGCTGCCGGCGTGCCAGGGTTAGCCAGAGAACTGCCGGTGCGCTGGTCTGGTGGCACACGCTCGTTGTTTCCGTTTCCAAAGGCCATTAGAGAACCCGCGTCCTGCGTTCGCGCTGCAGTGAACGGAGTGCTAAACGGCTCCCATTTCACACCAGCAACATTGCCATCGCCACCGCCATTTGGGTCGCCCGTTACGGCAAACCGTACCCAGGCAGTGTTCATAGCATCGGCCACTGCCAGCAGCCCAGGGTGGCCACGGAGCACAGACATACTATGGGCCACGGCCGACTGGTTATCACCGTGATTGGCCGTGTTCCAGCCTGTCGAGTGTGCTGCGTATTCGTACAGCCAAACCTTGGCGGCAGAGGCAGATGTGTAGTGCGCAGTCTGGAACACTGGGCAAATGTACGCATAGTGCGCATACGCTGCTTCCAAACGGGCCCATTGGCGACCCGAGACGCCAGGCGGAAAAGCGCCCTCGGGCATCCGGTATGGCGAGCTGGGGTCGGTGACGGGGTCAGGGTACACGCGTGACAGCTCGTCGAGGTCGGAACTCGTGAGGCCTGGCACAAGACCCGTGAAAAAGTCACGGAAATGCTCGTCAGTATCAGCCCGGAAGACATCACCGGGCACAAACATGGTCCCTTCATTGGAATTGAAGCCGGTAATGATGGAAATCTGGGACGGCGGCAAGTTGGGATTCAAACGTGAACGCCACGAGTCGATTGGCAGACGAGGAATCATATCGCCATCGATAACAGGCTGAAATGGCCAGCAGACGCTAGCCGAATAGTCGTTCCAGACTTTGCGGCTGGCATTGACGATCACTTCGAGTGGTAGCTCGCGCAGACGGCCGAGTATTTCTTCTTGGGACAAGCGTGCACTTGGGCCACTGGCACGGCTCGACTTTGAAGTATGACTGCTGATAGCTCTGGCAAGGCTCGAAGGGGTAGCAGCTTCAGGTCCATTGTCGTCACCGCCGAGGATACCCGCTGCCACAAGAAAGTCGCGCAGCTGGGCCGTTGGTCGTGTGTGGCTCTTGTCCCAGACAGCACGCGCTGTTGGCCCGCCCGACTCAAGTATGGCCTTGTGGAACGGCGCTTCCACGGGTCCTCCCGGCTGGTAGTACATGAGATGGTGGCCGATCGAGTGTGCGCCGGCGCTCAGGCCCATAATGGTGACATTGTTCGGGTCGCCGCCAAAGTGAACAATATTGTTTTGCACCCAGTAGAATAGAGCCTGCTGGTCACGAAGGCCCAGATTCAAAGGTGCTTCCGACCCTGACTCAACCCACCCCAGGAACCCGAGCGCTCCGACGCGGTAGTTGAAGCTTATGCCAATAACGTCTGACTCGGCGTACCCGACAAAGCTAGCCATATCGCGCTCAACGCCCATGCCGTTGTTGAAGCCACCGCCATGGACGTAGATGACGACAGGAAGCACAGGTAGGCTTCCAGAGTATGCAGAGCCCGCATCTTGTTTTGACGGCCGATACACATTAGCATTCAGACAGTCTTCACCCTCAGGGATGAACGGATTGGGAGCCGTTCCGGGGCACCGCTGGCCAAGCCGTGTGGCCGGAATGGGGGCTGCGACAGCATGAGAGACGCCACGAGGGTCAGCCGCGAGAGGTACCGGAGACCGAAAACGGTTGCTGCCACTGGTCGGTTGCGCAAAGGGGATGCCCAAGAATACATCTAGGTTCTTGGGCAGTGCCATCTGCTGGGGAATAGGAAGAGATCCAGGAATGGGCCTGGGCTTCTGGCGGCCATGGCTACTGTCGCCGTCGGATCCTACACCGAGACCCAGTCCCGCAGACTCAATCACATTCTGGCCAACAGCAACCACGCTGCCTTCGTATGTGCCTTGGGGAAGACATACTCTGGGCGGCTCGTAGACTGCCATTGCTTCGCTGTCACTGCACCGGCTGGCTCTTGCGTCCTGTCCAGTGGCAGGCTTGAAAGCTAGACTGCTGTCTCTGTTGATGCGAATTCGAATTGACTGGCCACAATCAGTGCCTCTGTGCTCTAGGATGTGTCGAGTAATGAAAGCACCAGCGATAGCCACGGCTATAAATGCCACAAATAATATTGGGTAGTGGTCGAAGAGATGGTGTAGTAGCCCCATGGTGCTTATGGTGGTAAATGCATATGTTGTATAGAGAAGCTAGGCAATTCAGTAGCAACGGCAGTTCGGTTGGCACGTCTCTTGTGAAGCAAGGTTGAAAGTCCTGTCGGCTCTAATGACCCGGTCGCCCACATAATAACGCGCGCGTAGATGTTACGTAATCACAGCCAATTTCGACATGTCTCAGACATCAGGTTAAAGAATATCGATATTTATTTGCTACTAAAAAAACAGCGATTCAGTAGAGCAGCCAGCAGCTAAAACAGCTTGGTAGCTCTGTAGAAGTGAAAAAGAACAAAAGGAAAAACTCGAGACACTGCGTCGTTGAAGTAATGAATCAGCAGCTCTCTCGATCAAAGTGAGAAGATGTGTGGAAGTGAGAGGATGCGTGCTATCAAGGGCTATGCAAGGATGTGGTAGGAGAAAAAGACAAATAAAAAAAGACTCGAGCTGGCGAGTGAGTGAAATGTGACAAGGAATATAAAAGGAAAAAAAATAAGCAAGAACAAACAAACAGAGAACAAACAGAAAACAAAAATGCCGTAAAGTCGTCAGGTAGCAGAAGCTACTCATCGCGTGTAAAGGACTTCTTTGCCTTTAGCCTTTGCTTTTCAGCCCACTCCTGGCTAAGTACTCTAGACCTCCTAGCTGCTTCTTGCCGGGCCTGCTTTGCAATCGCCTCACGCTCGCGCTTCTCGCGATCTCGGTCAGTCGACAATGTGCTGTCTCTCTGGAAGATCTCTTTGCCGCGAATCTTTTGGTGCTGCACATCTTCGACCGACATCGAGCTTCGCATTCCACTTACGCTACCGGTGGATGTTGACGCCGCCCGACTTGTCTCTCCTGTTGCCGACGGAGATGTTCCAAGCGCGACACCCCGGCCGCGTGAGATCTGGTCCTGGTTGGTGGCACGGCTGACTGCACTCCCAACAGCCAGAGAATGTCTCTTACTGCCGGAAAGGCCCAAACTAGGCACGTTAAGACTACCTCCCGCAATTGCGCTTTCGCCAATGATAGATGCCCGGTTCTGCCTAGCGCGGCTAGCAACTGTCTCCCGCGGTACTGTGCTTGGCGTGATGCTCAGTCGGATGGGCTTTGCCTTGAATTCACGACGCTTACGTTCGGCCTCTTCCTGCTGCTGGAGTTTTACTTCATGCTCTTCCCGTTTGCGCCGAGAGATGGCCTCGCCTGGAAGCTCGAAATCTGGGATTGTTGGGGGCTTGATCGACCGCACTCTACGAAGCTGTGGCCCAGAAGAGGTTGCCCCTGGCTTGGGGGTACCAGGGGGTGCAGAAGCAGCCTTAAGCAAGCGGGCTTCGCGCTGCTCTTTGAGTCGGCGGGCGACAGCTTCTCCGGGAAGCTCAAAAGTTGGTCGCGTAGGTGGCTTGGTAGACTTTACAGGAGGCTTGGGAGGGAGCAGGCTTAATGGCCGTGAGCCACTCAACCTTGCAGAACTGGAAGAGCCCGGCGGCTTCGTAGTCCCGGCGGTTTCGGGTCCGGACTGCGGTGCGGGACTGCGCCCTGATTTTCTCTTGCTGGGCTCATTTACTGGCACTAGCCGGCGAGTTGAGGGTGTACGTGCGAGGCTGGGCTGTTTGGCTACTCGCAAAGTACCTGGTCTGATATTGGCGCCGGTCTGATTCGGCATATCGGTCTGCACTTTGGCAGAAATGACAGCCTGTGCATCCTTGTCTGGCGAGGGTACACGCTTGACACGCACCATGCGGTGAACTTCCTCGAATTCGTCTTCGAGCTTGTCCAGCTCCTCGATTGTGTCTTCGATCCGTGCCACTGAACTACAAGGGGAGCGTGGTACAGACTGCGCGCGGTCTGATTGAACACTTCCCAGCGAGGCCCCGAAAGCCTTGGGTGAAATCGTGTTCTGGCCTGTAATCGGGAGCTCCGCGCTGCCAAACGACGAAGCCGCCGCCGGCGGTATGAGTGCATCAAACATTGTGGCGTCCTCGGTGATATCTTTACTTGAACCAAAACGTTGCAGGGGGGTGGCGATCAGAGTGTAGCTTTCGTTGCTGTGGTAGTCGGCAGACGCAGAGCTTTTTGATCGTGGGCGCTGACGAAGTATGTTGCAGCCAAAATAGACGTTGCGACTATCACGAGCAGTGTCTTTGATATTTGCGTCCGAACAGATCTGGCGCAGCTCCTTGCTCTGGACCACGTTTCCGGCGTCACGCGAGAGAGATAGAATACAGTCGAACTTTTTGGCGTCGTGTCTCTCAATTGTGTGCTGTATATCGGATTCTGAGAGAAGCGCTGAGAATGACTGGTGCTTGACCGGGCCTGCTAATGGAGTGAGTATAGTTACATACAATGAAACAGCATAATGACTGTGCTGAAGGCGTAGGCACGCGCAACTATGCAGATTTAGAAGATATGAGAGATGCCTTATTACTTACTATTCAGATTCGAGCCTGCCTTTCTACTATCACTAGTAGAGGGCGAATCTGGAAGCGCAAAGTGCGCGTGCTTTGTATGAAGAGAAGATCGTCGTGTGTGCAAGTGAGGTTTGCTGAGAGAAGATCTGGGAGCTCGTCCAGCGTTGTTGACCTTAGTGGGCTCTACAGAGTCATTACCGGGACTGTAGATATGGAAACTGCTCAAACCCTCGGCCAGCGAGTCTACCGACGCTGTGCTTGTATCGAATTGGTCCAGAAAGCCAAAAGTTGCACTGGTCTTTCTATAGTTGCTAGAGCCAGACACCGTAGGTTGCCACGTCAGGTTCTGGGTTTGACCATTGGTGAAGGAGTCAGCATTTAGCTCCTGTAGATATGAGCGACCTTGCACGTTGCGATCCTTTGAGTTGGAGGGCGTCGTCGGTAGACTTCCAAGCGGGCTAGATGGGCTGTGATTTTCAGCATTCTCCCTGAAGTTGGAAAAGTTTCTGGGCGGACTCTGCTGGGCCGCCATCTCGAGACAAGCCCAAGGGACCAGGAGACCCAAGTCGATAAAGGGGGTCTCTTAATTATCCAGTATCGTCAAAGGACAAAGAGTGGCTCAATGGGTGGTTCTCGCGGGTCTTTGTTAAAGAAATGTGACCTATGAGCGACCTGTGAGACAAGGGGCCTGGCTTTCTAACGGAAATCGCGTTAGAACGTCAGGAGGGTGCTCTCGATTACCTCGCACTAAAGCACGGCCGAATACAAGTGACAGTACCAGCGAGGCAAACACGAGTCGATAACTGGGGGGGCCTTTCACTTCCTGGGGTTCGGGGTGGGCCGTGTCTGGTGGTATTTACACAGTAGCTCTCTAGATGAGAAACGACACAGACCAGACCGGAAATGGGAAGAGAAGCAGGCTTGACGAATGCAGGGAATCCGCGAGGACGGTGGGCTGTAATTTCGCGATGGGGGGAGGGGGGATGGAAAAGACGCCAAATTTGACTGACTAGACGTGGCAGGGGTATTGGTTTGAAACCCGTGGCGGTTAGGCGTTTGGAGATCTGTTCTGGAAGTTCTTGAGTTATGCGATGAACATTATGAGGCTAATATGGAGGACGACGTGGAATGCTGAAAAGTTGTGTGGTAAAAGAAAAGGAGGGAGGAAGAGGTCGAAGAAAAGATGCAGGATGTTTGTATTGTTTATATTGTCAACAGCTGTATTTTGTTATGCAGTTGCTGTTGGTGGTCGCACCTTCAACATGCAGACTGCCCCTCCTTCCCGTCCTGTTTGGTTTATTTTCGCGCTCCTTCCGTGTTCTCTGTACTACCACGTTCTCGCGTCGGAGGTAGAAGAGTGCAAGTGACCACATTGACATGACAGCGGTGGGCAAGACAACTTGAACAGTCTGAATGACTAATTACTCCGTAGACCAGGAATCTCCCAGTAGAGACTTGCAGATATGGGGTAGCACATGCAGGCTAGCATCAGGTAATGTCAAAAGAGCATAACTTCAATTTGAAATATCAAATATTATCGTAAATTACACATGCGCTTGATTTGGACGAGATACTATATCCATCCTTTCGCTATTATCGTCATGTCTAGCTCCTTTCCTGCCTGTCTTTATTGGCTTGGTGGCTTGCGTGCATTTCGTGGCAACGCGTAAACAGCGGATGACAAAGAAACGCGTTGAGACGCGATAGCTTTTAGCCCGCTTGGGTGGGGCAATTCGGCGATGATATTGAATAAGCGTCTGGCGGTCATATAAATCGAACGGGAGTACACTCGGCTAACACGAGAGTATTTGTTTGTGGTTGATGACCTGGCGAGAATAGGGATTGTGAGAGAGTGTTGAGGCACCCATGGCGAGTCCATCGCGCCCCCTCTCTGATACAGCTGCTGGCTCTATTTGCCTTTGCCTGTACCTCTGCATTTGCTATCGCCAAGCTGACATTGTTTGTTTAGTTTTATAGATTGGACACCACTTTAAGGAACGGCACTCTCTTCCTCCAGAGCAGCTGCCGCGGCCTCGTCTGCTTGTGCTTGGAGCGCCGGCGCATGCTCAGTAGGTATCCGAACGAGCATCTGAGGAAGCGCGACAGATGCATCTTCTGCGTCAGTCGTGGCACGTGGAAGTTTCGCTGGTATTGTTAGCTGATAATCCACAATAAGAGAACACAATCAGAAGATAACATACTAGACGCCATGTTGATTGCCCTCAGCACATTATGCCAATTGGCCATGACCGTTGCGATTGCTAGACTTGTGTCAGCAAACATGCTCGAGACCTGCCAGAAATTGGATTATCCATGGTCATCCCAATACTGGGCCGAGGTATACCGAACGAAGACCGCACCTTCTGTTCCATCCGATAGTGTAGATAGCTTGCTCTCGAGAGCCTCCATCTGAGAGGCGACGGCGGCGCTGAGGTCGCGAAGTTGCTTGAGGTTCTCTAGTTCTTCACGCTTATCGTTAACACGCGCCTGGAGTGACATGCCGGAAGACCCGCCAGCGATAGATGTCTGGCGCAAGTGGCCCGAGGCCATAGATCGGGACGAAAAGGCCATTATTGTCGGGTTGGTTTGATTCTTTGAGGTGTAGATAATACGAACCAAGAGCAGTGCTGTACATTTAGGATGACGCTGATGATGGCGGGGCCGCTAGAAGGTGGCTGATGTGATATACGCCACACCAAGCCTGACCATGCGGTTGGTTGCCAGACCAACCAAGGTGCCCAAATAAGATTGGGGTAAACAGAACTATATCAATCAAGGCAAGTGCCAATGGCAGACGCACCCACATATAGTAGCGATAATATAGAAAAAATAGTCAATAATAATAACAAAATTGTTTGTTTGTGCTCGCCACGGCCACGACACTCAGGAGACAGCTTCACCTACACGTACACCCACCTATCGCGACTCACGACATCATCTCTCGCCCTCGACTTTCGACTTGCGCCCCTCGACTTCTCTGCCAACCACGACCAATCCCGAGCCCTACGACAAATCCCGCCATTATTTGCGCCCAACCCCGGCTTTGCGACAATACTGCTCTTGCTCCCTCTGGCCTCTTGCTTGCGCATTATGAGCAATGGCACGACTCAACGAGCCCCCGGCGCCAGTTGATAACTTTGACATTTGTATGCTTTTCTTCTCTTCAATGATCAAAGTTCAAATGACGCCGCTCTCCATGCTAACATCACAGTGCGCCGCAAATTCTTGCGACAGAACCGAGATATCGCACGTGTCAACTCTAACCAGTCACTTCGCATCCGCGGCCTGGAGAATGAATGCGCCCGGCTACTATCTGAAAACCTCGACCTTCGTGGTCAGGTCCTACGTCTTGAGAAGGAGATTGAGGACGACAAGTCGCAGAGAGTGGCCGGCCATGCTCTTCAAATCAAGGAGAAGATGGAGGCGCAGCTCGTCGAGCTTGGTGCTCTCCTCGCCGGCTTTGGACTTGAACCCCCTACAAAGCGCCAATCACCCGTCACGGTCCGCCGCACGAACAAGCCTGTCCGACTGAGTCTGCCCGTCGAGTCCACGCCCCCTCAAAGACAGCGACCATCCCCTCTGTCTCCAGGCGAGGCCGAGTCACTGGCTACCCAGGAAGGGCGGCTACCCCCTATCTACGAGACAAACGTCTTTCCTCGGCGCACGTTAGGGTATGTGTCTACGTGTTGGGGGAAAAAAAGGCAACAGTAAAAAGCTGTATTGTGATGCTAACTATCTATAGTCAGGACGAGATCCTCGCACTGCAAAATGAGGACACTCAAGCTACCGGTTCCCCTGACGTTGGACGTCCCTCAGCCTCACGCATGCTTCGCGACGAAATGAAGAAGACCAACGATGCCCCCGTCAGACCCTCCGTCGGTATCTTCGATAAGCCTGCACCTGTGCCCAAAAGCAGAGCAGCAGATGCACCCAAGCCACCAGTAAAGCCTCGCCCCACAGAAGCCGAACAAGCGACAAAGTCAGAGACGAAACAATCTTCCACTCCTGCTAGCCAGAGCCTCGCAACCGAGAAGAAGATGGCAACCTTGAGGGCCTCAGTCCCACCTCCTACAGCTGTTATTTCTGCTCTACCTCCTGCAAAGATAGATATTGTCATGTCAGCGACTGCAGCTTCAAAGGGCAGTGGCAAGAGAAAGTTTGCAGTCAATGACGAGAATGCGGCACTTCGTGGAATCAAGGCCGGCAATGAGAACAACACACCCCAGCCTGTCACGCGAAAGGATACTTTGGATAAGACCGTCCCCGTGCGCGAGTTGAAAAACCCTAGAAGCATAAGAAGCCAAGCCAACAACCGCAAGGAAAATCCAGAAGAGCATTCCGATATGAAAGCACAAGCACCTATCCGTCAACCGCTTGCTGCAAAAAGCACCAACAAGGACATATCAACACCACGGAAGCAAGCCCTGAGCGGCAAGGAGAAGCCAAATGATTGCAACACAGCTCCTAGCGGAGGCAAGCCGGCCGAGTCGAATGGACGCGCGCGAAACCGCACAAAAATCACCATTGCTGCCGACATTTCTGGCCCTACGCCAGTGGAAACAGCTGACGTTCACCTCGATGAAATCAAGGCCAGCAGACCAGTGTCGAAAGAGGCAGCAAAGGAGCGGAGACAATCAAAGACAGGCCCTGTGCGCCTTGACCTCGACGATGCCCACCTGTCTGAGCCTGAGATGGAGCCGACTTGTCCTAGCACGCCACCACCACCGTCGTCTACTAGTTTGTCATCCCAGCGCATGATTGTCATCCACGGCGAAGGGCGCGATACACCGCCACCAGCCGACATTTCTTCTCAGGGTGAGGTGTCCCGGCCTAGTAGACGGTCACGCACGTCTGTGAGCTATGCCGAGCCCAACTTGAGAGACAAGATGCGTCGCCCTACGAAGGAGTTGTTTGATGCCGTGGCTGGAGAGGGCAAGTATGTTCAGCGCTACAGCTTGCAGCCCCATAATAACCCCGACCAAGACGGAGACGACGAGGACGGCACAGCTATGTTGCGCGCTGAGAAGGAAGAGTCTACGAACCCCAACAACGACCTCCAACAGTCCCCTTCTACCGAGCCCTCTCGCAGAAGCGTACCTACCGACCAGGATCCGTATGAGTTTACTGTGTCCTCGTCCTCGCCCCAGGAAGTGGATGAGGGGTCGGAGGCTCAGGCTGGCAGAAGTAAAGCCTCATCCACCAAAAAGGGCAACCCGAAGGCGCCTTCCAAGAGCTCTCGCCGGGCGTCGTCAGCTGCCGCTTCTCGGGACGATGACGCACCTGCGACAGACCGGCACACACGGCCGTCGGGATCGCGCAAGCGAGCATCGATGGTGGCAATCAAGCGTGGCTCTCTTCTTGATAGTGACGAAGAAGACCAAGCAGACTCGTCCTACGAGCCCTCCGCTGCAGACAGCACCGATGCACACGACGCCGAAGGGCGGGCTGCCTCAACGCGAGAAAGGATCTCACGGCGGCGAAGCATGATGCTATAATGATACAATGACAGGATCCCGGCAATGCCTACGCCCATAATGACCACGATGTTTCGCTTCTACGCTCCTTGATTTTTTATTTTTAGCGTTTGTTTTCCTGATTTCCCCCTTTGGTCTTGAACTTTTCATTCTTGTTTGCGTTTTGGCCTCTTAAATATACTTGCATGTCATTTTCTTTTGTTTCGTCTTGTTTAATTTGGTTTTGTTCTTCTTCTTCTTCTTGCCAGAGCGAGCAATAGCAACTTTTATGTTTATATTTTCTTTTAGGATATCCTAGTTCGTTGCTTTTTGTGCCTTTTGTCTTGCAATATATCATTTATGCCTATGACTTCCATCTTTACTATAACTGTGTTCTCAAGTTTGCCTACTGATATAGCTGGTCATACGTAAATTAGAAACTGAGAATATAAGTGGCTTTGTTTTATTGCTCGTAATCAGGCTGACAACACTTTTTGATGGAGCAAGAACAAAGGGATAGTATGTACAATTTCATTACCTGACTGGCAGAGCACCAAGATATCTATGTTCTGGTATCGTAATGTCCTGAAGCGCAATTAAAACGAATAATAAGGAAAGGCAAGCTAATTCAAATAGAGGAGGACTGGCTTTCGACAATGGTCTGACAACTATGAGGCCGTCCCTGTCGGCTCAACGGGCTTTGTGTATGTGACCTTTTCCACAGCTACATTCTCGGCGCCGTTGGCATCCTTGCGCAGCTGGTAGACGTAGAGTGTCAATGAGATGCCTTGAACATCCATCAGACAGAAGCTGGGGACAATCTCGTCCTCGGGCTTGTCACTATCGCCGCCCCAGCCCGAAAAGTAAGCACCCGTAGCACTGCCTGGATTGATAAAGAACTTGTCCATGTATTCAAAGCACTCAAACTTGTGGGTGCCTCCCCAGCACAGCACATCGACGTCGAGACGGTTGGCCTCGGCCAGCAGCAGGTCGGGCTCGTTGCTAACAAGTGTGAAACCCTCCAGGAAACCGACACGAATAGCACCGTGGGTAACGACCTGGGTCAGTGGCAGGGCGGTGGCCTCGACATCGAAGCGGCCCTTGACGATCTTGATATCGGGGGCGACGGAGCGGAGATACTCGTAGGTCTGTTTGTCGGTAAGGTTGCCGAGACACAGGGTCTGGCCGATCTTGCCGGGAGCCAGCAATTTTTTGAACTCGTTGATTAGTATGAAGGCCATGCAATACAACAAGCATCGAGGCAGGGAGGCAAGGCACAAATTACCTTGGGAGGGATGTCGAGAGCCCGGTCTGGGATGTGCAGATCGCCAATGACGAGAATGAGGAAGGCCATTGTGGCAGGTGCGTGTCTGGTGCACAAGAGATAATTGGTGTTTCGGCCAGTCGGTCAGTTAAGATCTCAGGAGCTGCTGGGTTTCCGGGAGAGCTGTAACGGCGCCTTGTCCAGCTTAGCGACTGTCTTGTCTAGGAGGAGAACGAGGAGGCGGAAAGCTGAGGAATCAGGTACGATCGGCAACCGGTCAAGGACAGCGCTGCTGTGTGCTCTGTATGCTTGTAGAAAGGGCTTGTAGAGCAGGAAGCAGAAGTTGTTGCGCAGAACCGCAAGATGTTCGGTGAGTATCTCAGACAATGTTGTCGTGTGAAGCTGTCTAGAAGGCCCGTCGCATGCCGTCTCAATTGCTCTCCTGCCTGGACTGGGCTACAGTGGGACGTAAGCGGTCGAGAAGGGGCTGGGTAGTCTGCAGTGTATTACTACTCTGTATGTACAGTGGTACATCGCTGATGAGCTACAGGGTCCCATAAGTACCCACCACACCAGCCACAGAAAAGCCACACCTCATCCGTCATCTCAACTCCCCTGGCTTGCATTATTATATAAGCCGCTCACTCGAGGCCCCGAGGACCGGCGACCCATCATGATATCCTGCATTGACGCAGCGATTGGCCACTGACCAGCGGGCCCCCACTAACCTTGCGGCGAACGAGCCTACCACGGCAATGTTCCCAAAACGAGTATTTATTGTGTTAGATGGAACGGCTAGTAAAGTAAAGAGATACCGGAGCACGGCGTTCGGAGATTTAGACCAGGCCAGGGAGAGGGCACTGAAGAGAGAGTGTATAAGTCCTGCAGCCCCAGCAAAAAGCCACGAGACGCAGACAAAGAGGAAGTAGTAAGAAACAAACGTAAGAAGAACTGTTTTGTGTCCTCTGTCTCCTCAGTCTCCCCTGTCTCCTCTGGCCTCCTCATTCTTCTCTCCGCACTCGTCCACCCCCCGTTTCGACCTATTCAGTGTTGTTAAGCCATTGTTCCAACGAAAACGTGCCGCCTTCGACCGCTATTTGGGGAACCCCCAGTCCCGTGGCAAGCAAGCAAAGACCCCTCGAGAGCATACCCTAATTGACTCATTTGAGCCGTTTATATTTTTTATCTAAATTTTATAAATTTTTATTGAGTACATTTCTGGGCATTCGACACTACAAAATGCAGTCATCTTTCGTTGTCCGTCGTGTGCGTCTTTCGGGTGTCCGCTACGCTGCACTCGCTTCTTCTTCATCTGCTGCCCGTCTTCTCCGTTAGTGCCTTATCTTCCCCAGCCAGTTGGCCAATTGCATTACTAAGAACAGCACCTCTAACCTCGTGCTACCGCTGCTACAGCTACTGCAGGTGCGGCCTACCACACAATGTCCCCTCTTCCCAATCGCCATATCGCCGACGGCAAGTCCATCAGCCCCTCCGCGTCTGTGCCAGTCCATCGGTTAGCAGGTATTGCTGGCCATCTAGCACCCACATCCTCGGCTCTCACTTCTACACCCTCCCACGACTCTTCACACTCTTCTTTCCTTTCCACTCCAACTTCAACTACGCCTACATCTCGTCGTTCCCTTCATACTTCTTCGCCCGTCATGTCGTCCCAGCCAGAACACGCCACGCTGCTCATCCCGGGCCCGATTGAGTTTGATGATGCCGTCCTCAACTCCATGAGCCACTACAGGTGAGTTTAGTTTGCGAGTGCTTGCTTGTGTTTATCTGCGTGTTTATATTCGACTACCGCTTGCTTGCTGCTTGTTCATTGTTTTCTGTCTTGTCTGCCACATGGAGAGCATCCGCCATTTGCTTGTGCGAGTAGCGCCGAGGCATACGGCTGTTCGGCGGCTTCCGACCGCAAATATCCCGCGCACAAGTGCAGCTCCCATATCAAGGGTGTCGTCTTCGAGATGTCTGCATTTCCTTATGCTCTGTAATTGGGATTTGCGTGCTTTGCTCTTGCAACTTGCTGCCCTTTTTCCTGCCCCATCTTGTCCCTTTTTGTCCTGTCTTCCTGTTATTCTCATTACCTAATACCATCTAAAAATGACTTACACTCTAATAACTTTACCCCAGTGAGAGCCATGTTGGTCCCGGTTTTGTCTCGACCTTTGGCGATGTCCTTTCTGGGCTGCGCAAGCTCTTCCAGTCTACCGATCCTGCTACTCAGCCTTTCGTCATCTCCGGCTCTGGCACCCTTGGCTGGGATCTTGTTGGCGCCAATCTGATCGAGCAGGGCGAGGCAGCCCTCGTCCTCGGCACCGGCTACTTCAGCGATGGCTTTGCCGATGCCCTGCGCGTTTATGGCGCCGATGTTACAGAGCTCAAGGCTCCCGTTGGCAGCCGTCCCCAGCTGCCCGAGATTGAGGCCGCTCTCAAAGCCCGCAAGTACAAGCTGCTGACCGTCACACACGTCGATACCTCCACCGGCGTCCTGAGTGAGCTGCGCAACCTATCCGAGCTCGTCCACCGCGTTTCACCCGATACCCTGGTTATTGTCGATGGTGTGTGCTCGGTTGCATGCGAGGAAATTGCTTTTGACGAGTGGAAGCTGGACGGCGTTGTTACTGCAAGCCAAAAGGCCATTGGTGTCCCGGCTGGCCTGTCCATCTCCATGTTCAGCGGCCGCGCTATCAAGGCTGTTGAGAGCCGCAAGACGCCCCCCGGCTCCTACTTTGGCTCTATGCTGAAGTGGCTCCCAAGTAAGTGTTTTGTTGGCTCTTTTGCTAAATGAAGAAGAAAAAAAGAAAAAAACTAATAATAATAATAGTCATGAGAAACTACGAGGCCAAGAAGCCGTCTTACTTCGCGACACCATCCCCTCAGCTGGTCCACGCTCTTCACACTGCCCTGTCCCAAATCCTCGCCGTCCCCCTGGCTGAGCGCTTCGCCAAGCACAAGGCCGCCTCCGACAAGATCAAGGCCACCATCACTGCCCTTGGTCTGAAGCAGGTTGCACCAAACCCCGAGGACCAGGCCCACGGCATGACTGCCATCTACCTGCCCGAGGGCGTCCAGATTGCCCAGATCCTGCCAAGCCTGTCGAAGAAGAACGTTATTTTTGCCGGCGGCATTCACAAGGAGATTGCCACCAAGTACATCCGCTTTGGCCACATGGGTGTCAGCATTGTAAGTGTCTTGCCGAGTTTTTCTTCTTTTTGGTTGTTCACTTGTCTTCTTATTTCGTTACTAACATCTTCAGCTCGAACCGGAGAGAGGCCATGTCGAGCGTGCTCTGAAGGCTCTCGAGGAGGGGTTGTCCGAGTTTGGTTACCAAAAAGCATAGATATCGATAGACTAAATTTGAATGTGCTGCTGTCACTGAAAAAAAACTGTAGATGCATGTTATTAAAGTAGTTATTTAAAAGGTGATATTGTTCTATAAAATCATCTCTTTAGAACAACAGTCACAATAGCCTTGCGCGCGCTTGCCTTATTCGGTTGCGACTGCCCGGATACGACCAGTCAGATCCAAGCAGTTTCGTGGCGCTTGAAGCTCACCAATGGTAGGACAAAGTTGATATCGTAATTTGATATTTTGTATTTTAAACACCTTCGATAGCTTAAAAATATGGCTGTTCATGGCATTTCTGCCTTCTTCCCAATTATTAATACAACAGGCAGAACAGTTGGCAGCACTAGCGCCATCGAGGTCTAAAAGTACACTTTTTACTGTATTTATGAGGTCAGATACATCCAACCAAAGTTGGGTGGAAAGACTATAGTAGCAAACGACCCACTGTTTCTTTCCAGGGTGGGCTGCTTGAAATCCGCCCGTGGGAAGGAGCTACCCTCCCCTCCGTCCATAGCAACGCGCACAGCAACATTTCACTACGCAATCAAGATCGCGGGGCAGCTAACTGTTGCTAACTGCCTGTTTGTCGCCTGACTTTGGCCAGGTGGCCCCGCTAGTTACAGAAGGAGATGACCTGCTTGCCATAATGCTGCACATACAGTAGCTGCTACTTACGTATCTCACTTCTCCGTCCAAAACAAAACCCCGCCACCTCACTTTTCGTGCCTGCCGCGCCTGTTGCCATCCCTGCCACAGCCCATAGCGCCTTCCATCTTTGAGCATCGCGCACTTTCCTCTTGAAGCCTCCCTTTGCCGAAGCATCGCAAAACAAGCCACTTCTACTCCGGGATACAGTGCTCACTACTTCCTTACTTTCTTTCTCCTCCTTCAACCAATATCTCCCTCTCCCTCGCCATCACCCTCACCCTCACTCTCACCCGACCTTCACTTCACTTCACCTCTTTCAGCCCATAGCCCGGATTGCCAACAAACCAGCCACCAGCCACTACTCTCCCACCCTCAGTGAATCGAGACGCGAAACAGCGAGCGCGTAGCCTCTTTGCCTCTATACTGCTCCGCCGCCCCCGTCTTCTAGCCCTCTCTCTCACTCTCACACAAGCATTCTCACACGCACTCTCTCTCTCTCTCCCCGTTTCTCTTTTTCTATTTTGCTGCCGTTGTTTTGATCCCCTCTCCTCCTCTCCTTCTCCGCTCAGCACTCGTCTCCTTTTATTTCCTTACTTTTCCTGTCTTTCTTGTCTTTTTTCACTGGTCTGTCAGCCTTTTCTACACGGACACCGACCGTCTCTGCCTGCAGCCCATCGAGAGCCTCGCCCTGCGAAAACCTTGCTGCTCTTCACCCCACCCATACCCTCCTCGGGGCAACCAGATCTCCCCACCGCCTACCTCTGTTTCTTTGCTTAGTGCCGAGCTTCTCATCCGTTGTCGTCTCTCGTCGCCTACCACTGCTAACTACCACCAAGAACAGTTCACGCCCGTGAACATCTTATCCTCCTTTATCTCTATACTTGACTATATCGACATCGTCCCTCGACAGTTCCATCCAAAACAGAGCCTGATCGCACCCTCCCAACCTCGTCTGTTGTCGTTTGCTGGGCCTTCCTGGCAAATCTGCCGGCGCATCTCTACAACCTCTACCTTACAGCTTCTGCTTTGATATCGCACCTTTACAGGGAATCTCTGCCACGATGGCTCCCTCCGTGGAAGAGCTCGACACGGCCGTGCGTGCCTTTTACGAAGGCCGCGGCGAACAGGTAGGTCCTCCATATCTTCCCTCTTTGTGCCCAATCTATTTAGATTCTTCGGATAACTAAACATCTGAAATGCCATCTTAAATGACTTTCGAAAATCCTTTTCTGTCCAAGCCATGCTAACTTGCAATAGCAAAAAGCTGCCGAGAGCGCATTGAATCAGTTCAAAGAAGACCCCGACGCTTGGCTCATGGTCGACAAGATTCTCTCCGAGGCCACCTTTCCCCAGACCAAATTTCTTGCCCTGCAAGTCCTCGACCATGTCATCATGACAAGATGGAAGGTTCTCCCGCGGGACCAGTGCCAAGGTGCGCCACACGCCGTCCCCCCCCCCCCCCCCCCCACGACCCCCCGATTATACCTCGTCTTCTACGTCCCCTACGACTTCGGCACTCCCAGATATCAACTGCTAACCTGCTTTTCATCTAGGTATCCGCAACTTTGTGGTCCAGTTCATCATCCAGTGCTCGAGCTCGGAAGATTCCCTAAGGGAACAGAAGACGCTGTTGAACAAGCTGAACTTGGTCCTGATCTCGATCCTCAAACAGGAGTGGCCGCACAACTGGCCTACCTTTATCAACGAGATCATCACCGCCTGCCGCTCCAGCCTGTCCATCTGCGAGAACAACATGATCATCCTGCGCCTGCTTTCTGAGGAGGTCTTTGACTACTCGGCTGAGCAGATGACGTCGGCAAAAACCCGCAATCTCAAGACCACCATGTGCGCCGAGTTTTCGCAGATCTTCCAGCTGTGCACTGAGATTCTCAACTCTGCCGAGCAGGCCAACCTCGTCAAGGCCACTCTCGAGACACTCCTCCGCTTCTGCAACTGGATTCCCCTCGGCTACATCTTCGAGACGCCCCTTATCGACACCCTGCGCACCCGTTTCCTCGAAGTACCCGAATTCCGTAACATTACGCTACAGTGCCTGACCGAGATTGGTGGCCTTCAAACATCCGGCCCCGGCCAGGTCAGCAACTACGACGAGCAACTAATCAAGATGTTCACCGAGGTGTTGACAACGATCGCCAATATTATTCCTCTGTCGCTCGACCTCAAAACCACCTACCCCAAGAGCAACTCCCGCGACCAGGAGTTTGTGCAAAACCTATCGCTCTTTTTGTGCAATTTCTTCTCCATGCACCTGAATCTCATCGAGAATCTGCCCAACCGCGACTTCCTCACCCACGCACATTTCTACCTTATCCGCATCTCGCAGATCGACGACCGCGAGATCTTCAAGATCACACTGGATTACTGGCTGAAGCTTGTCCAGGAGCTGTACGAGGAAATGCAGTCTCTGCCCATGTCTGAAGTCAACCCCCTGGTAGCCATGGGCTCTATCACGGCCAACGGCGCGCCCAACCCGGCTCTGCTCAACAACTACCCACTCAGAAAGCACAAGTACAAGGAGATCTTGTCCAACCTTCGGATCGTCATGATCGAGAAGATGGTGCGTCCCGAGGAAGTACTGATTGTGGAGAACGACGAGGGCGAGATCGTTCGCGAGTTTGTCAAGGAGAGCGACACTGTGCAGCTCTACAAGACAATCCGTGAGTGCCTGGTTTACCTGACTCACTTGGACGTCGTCGATACCGAACAGATTATGACGGAGAAGCTTGCTCGGCAGGTGGACGGCTCCGAGTGGTCATGGCACAACTGCAACGTGCTGTGCTGGGCAATTGGCTCGATATCGCTTGCCATGAATGAGGAGACGGAGAAGCGTTTCTTGGTGACAGTGATCAAGGATCTTTTGGGTCTCACAGAGATGAAGCGCGGTAAGGACAACAAGGCTGTCGTGGCCAGTAACATTATGTACATTGTCGGCCAGTACCCCCGCTTCCTCAAGGCACACTGGAAGTTTCTTAAGACGGTCGTCAACAAGCTCTTTGAGTTCATGCACGAGTCGCACGAGGGTGTGCAGGACATGGCCTGCGATACCTTTATCAAGATTGCCAAGTCTTGCAGACGCCACTTTGTCGCGCTCCAGCCTAGTGAGCAGGAGCCGTTCATTGATGAGATTGTGCGCAACCTGCAGAAAATCACCTGCGATCTCACACCACAGCAGGTGCACACCTTCTACGAGGCATGTGGTTACATGGTGTCTGCACAAGGCAACCGCAGCCAGCAAGAACGGTTGTTGGCCGACCTGATGGCGTTTCCCAACACCGCCTGGGACCAGATCATCAAGTCTGCAACGGCTGACCCGTCGATTCTCCAGGACTCTGACACGATCAAGATTATCGGCAACATCATGAAGACCAACGTTGCCGCATGCTCATCGATTGGCCCCTACTTTTACCCCCAGATTGGCAGAATCTACCTGGATCTTCTACAGATGTACCGTGCCACAAGCCAGCTGATCTCTGAGGCGATTGTGCGCGATGGCGAGATCGCGCCCAAGATGCCAAAGGTCCGCGGTTTGCGGACAATCAAGAAGGAGATTCTGAAGCTTATCGAGGTGTTTGTGGATAAGGCTGAGGAGCTGCAGGCTGTGCGTGCGCAGATGGTGCCGCAGCTTCTGGACTCTGTGCTGGTGGACTACAACCGCAACGTGCCCAACGCTCGTGATGCCGAGGTTCTCAAGGCCATGGCGGCTATTATCACCAAGCTGGGTGGTCTGATGGAGGACCAGGTACCGACGATCATGGAGAATGTGTTTGAGTGCACATTGGAGATGATCAACAAGGACTTTTCCGAGTTCCCCGAGCACCGTGTCGAGTTCTTCAATCTTTTGCGCGCGATCAACCTTCACTGCTTCCCGGCCCTGCTGAAGCTGGACAACCGGCAGTTT
This sequence comes from Ophiostoma australiae, assembly GCA_022392945.1. Taxonomy (NCBI): domain Eukaryota; kingdom Fungi; phylum Ascomycota; class Sordariomycetes; order Ophiostomatales; family Ophiostomataceae; genus Ophiostoma; species Ophiostoma australiae. The sequence goes on from JAKRGJ010000010.1 coordinate 797,699, forward strand.
AAGTTTGTGATTGACGCGTGCCTGTGGGCCAGCAAACACGACAACCGCGATGTCGAGGCAGCGGGTCTGGGCATGTGCTTGGAGCTGATCAACAACGTTGCCGATAAGACGGACACATCGACGGCCAATGCCTTTTTCAACCAGTTCTTTATCCTCATTCTGCAGGATGTGTTCTACGTGCTTACGGACACGGACCACAAGGCGGGTTTCAAGACGCAGTCGTCGCTGTTGGTCCGGATGTTCTACCTGATCGACCCTGCCGATGGCTCGGCACCCAAGATCCAGGGGCCAGTGTACCAAGCCGACCAAGCACAGGCAGGCACCAGCAACAAGGAGTTCTTGACCAGCTATGTCGGCAACCTCCTCCGGAATGCCTTTAGCAACCTTCAGCCGTAAGTTTGCTGCCTGATTTCAATGACTGCCCACGCAAATACATATGCAAAAATCTAACACAATACACAATAGTGCACAAATCCAGACGTTCGTGGAGAGCCTGTTCTCGCTCAACACCCAGTACGACAAGTTCCGCCTCAGCCTGCGTGATTTCCTGATATCTCTGAGAGAGTTCTCGGGCGACAACGCCGAGTTGTACCTGATTGAGAAAGAGCAACAGGAGCGTGACGCCAAGCAGGCAGAGCTTGAGCGGCGGTCCAAGGTGTCTGGTCTGCTGAAGCCATCTGAGCTGGAGCAGGAAGATGAGCTGTGACTTGGTGAAGAGTTGCGTTCTGAGTATGCACCTATTTATCACGGGAGTGGTAATGGTGACAGTATAGGCTCGGGTGGTAAAGACGCTCAAGAAGATGATTTTGATGCCTGGGGCCTGTACGGGGTGTGATGTTGCGGTTGTTGGCAGTGTGAAGCTGAACAGAGACGATTAAAACGGACTGAAAACAAAAACAACTTGCTTGGTCATGGCCATCTGCCACTTTGCTCCATTTCATATTCTTGGGCCAATTTGCCATTACGTATCATTTTATGTTTGCTCTATTTTTCATCCCATATCGTTTTCATTAAATGCGCACGCATTTGTTTACTTTTATTAGTTCTACAGGTTTTTTTTTATTAAAAAAAAAGTTCTAAACAAAAACACATTAATCGCCGCCCTGGGCCAAACTTAGTTTACTACTTTTAAGACATAGCTGGTCTACAATATTATATGATGTAAAGATACTCTTGTCAGTCTCCTCTTATCATGACGAAAATCCAATAAAAAACCTGGACTAACACTGTCCTTAACTCTCTTAAACCACTGCGACAAACCTGCCATCGTCTGAGAAGCACTCATTACTGGTGTACATAGTTATATCTTATGCAGCCGGACAGATGCTATGCATTGGGTTTTCCGATCTTTGCTCTTTGCTCTTCGCTTTGTATGAATATTTATATATATGTTGGTGCGAACCCCCAAGCAACCCCCGAAGTCGTGTCCATCTTACACTTTCTCTCGCTCTCCATTCTCCGTCTTTGTACATATTCTGCTTCTTCTGGCTGTATTACTGTTTACTTATTTCTTTCACGCTCATACTGTAGCACCCTCTACTCCTCCAACCGTTCCAAGTGGCGTTTCCGCTACTTACTCGATTCGGACTCGCCTGGTCGCTTTTCTTTCTTGTTTATGGATTCCCATGGTCATGCCAGTCGCCAAAAAGCAGTTGAAAGCAGTCAAAAGCAGGTTTGATCCCACCAGACGTCCGAAGCCCCGACCGTAGTCTTTGGGCTTGCGATGATGCTTTTGCTCTTTTCCTCTTTCTTTCCCTCTCTATCTAAAGTACACTTCCGCCCAACGCCGAGAACATATCAGCTGGCAGAGTCATAATCCCACGAGGTCTAGACGCTATTGGCAACCCCGTCAATAGTGTTATATATATTCATAAATTTAAATTTTTATACTGTTCGATTTGCGCCGGTCTAGACTCTACTTCTGGAAGCGCTCTTTGGTTCCGTACATGGGCTGCCTGTCATCCCTCATGATTGCTTCTTGATTGCGGACATATGGCGATCGATCAGCACAGATAACGACCGACGAAAATCCGACGACGGTGCATGGAGACGAGAAAGCTGAAGCTGTTGGCGAGAACTAGGAGGGTTGTAGCAAAGCCCAGATGCTTATATTGACAGCCTGAAGCCAAAGGAGTTGGCTGAATGGTAATGCCAGCACCCGCTGCAGGGTTGACAGACGACAGACGATAGTCGACATGTGCAGGGAGATGGACAGCAGATGGACAGCAGACGGACAGTAGACGGAAGACTGCATTCGATAGGTAGAAGGACGACGGAGAGACACAAAGACACCAACTGGATGGCATCAACACTGTGCCGGGCCTAATGCAGCGACGCCACGAGAACCGAGGCTGACAGACAAACGCAGGTGAGAAGCCTCAGCTACAGACAGAGCAGAGAAGGAATGCACCCGAGTCTTCCTATATTATGTACTAGTTTTGTTCTTATGTGGCTGCATACATAGCTCGTACTCGCTCAGCTGGCGGGCGGACTATCCCTACTGAGAATAAAGTTGGGCGTCGGCATAAAAGGAACGACTGGCTACTAAGACGTCCTACACTACTGGCTCCTACTGCAGCTACCGGGAGGCACCGACCACACGGAGAAAAGAGAACAAGTACTACCCGAGACTAATCCAAAAGAACATACTACAACAAAAGCGCAATATAAACTTGGGCAGACACACACACACACACACACAAAGACTCTTCCAAAACGGCTTCATGACGCGCTGCGGAAGCGACTGTCAGGTGCAGTCATCGCTCATTTGTGCCTACAATGCAGCATATCTCGACGACTCGCATTGTTGTAATCAAAAAGTTAAATCACCAATATTGTGAAGTGGTATTAAAACCCATGTCCAAGTTAGCCGAGACAGGGTCGTTTAGCTTTTATAGAGTAGTAATGGCAATTGCTTTGTGCTCTGCTTTACGGAGCAATACTTACTATGTATGTACATAGAGTAGCAGAGTGGCGGCTATGCTGCCCTCTACTCTGTGTCTTGTTTGGCAATGAAGCCAGTCTTCTGTCAATTACAGTGTAGCTGGTAGCTATTCAGATACTTTTCAAGACAGTATTAGGCGCTTGGCCCGGAGGAGTCGAATGGAACATGGAACATGGGCATTGTAGATTAATGATGTGCTGATGTGGATGGAGAGAGAGCGAGAGTGGCAATAGTAATCACATAGTACTATGTAAAGACCGAGAGGAAATAAGATTGAAATTAGAAAATACAGAAAAGAAAGGAAATACAGAAATAAGAAAATAAGGGAATAAGAAAATAAGAGCATAAGGAACCCAAGATAGTACTTTTACTCTGTACTATGTACTGCGCCGACAAACGCATACGTATGCTCCAGCACTGACTGCATCGACGCCGGACATTGAATCTTGGCATTGCTTGTGCATATCCAACGGGTGTCATGTCTGTGGTGCGGATATCTATCAGCAACTGGTAAGTACAGTATGATGTTCTCGGATGCCCTTGGATCGACTGCCTACTGGCTGAACGTATACGCAGAGCAGATTATGCCAATAAATAGACTTCGTTGATCTGGACGACCGCCAGACCGCCAGCCCGGTCGTACAGCAAGTAAGGGCTACGTAATGCCTTATTCTGGAGTTGCGAGAGCTTGACGAAGTTGATCAGCAAGAGTCAAACTGCATTAGTCTGGATCACTGTTTTATCTATTCTTCCGTGATTATTCCGTGGTCTCTGGTCTCGGTCTCTGTGGTCTGTGGTCTGTGGTTTGTGGTCTCTGTGGTCTCTGTGGTCTCTGCGGTCTCTGTGGTCTCTGCGGTCTCTGCGGTCTCTGTGCTTAATGCAGCTCTGCTCCCAGGCGTCTCGATCCGAGACAGATTTGCAGATGTTGTTCAGATTGCGGGTTGTCGAATGCCATGACAGCAAATAGAAAACAGCAAGTAGATGTTCTTGGATAATAAAAAGGAAGCCAAAGAACAAAAATACTTGAAAGAGGTTGCACGGCGGTCTGGGATGCCCGTCGGTGAGCAGTGTGAAAAGGGTGTGTGGTAGCGCCGGAGGATGGCCTAATTACGTGTCTGTGTTGTCTTGTATTGTATGTTCTTGTCCTGTCCTGTCCTGTGTCCTGTCCTGTGTCTTATCTTGTGTCTTGCCTCTGTCTCGTCTTCGACAATCGCATGTCTACCCAGAAAACGGGGTTGCGGGCACGTCTTCCATCCTCCAGACAGACGAGACAATTCGGATTTTGTCTGAACAAGCTCAGTCTCAGCCAGAGCAGTATGGCATAGAAGCCTCCGTCTTCTCATATTTTTTTTTATAGTTTTCCTGTTGTGCATTTCTTTTCACCATGCTCTTCTCTCGTCTTCTCTCATCCCTCTATTCCCTGATCTTGCGCTGCATGCTCGGCCAACATCCCGTCTTACTGCTTGGTCTCACTATCTGTTCCCACGGTTGCCCAAGCAAGTAAAATTCATGTATGCCGATGCAGATTTCGGTGTTTCCCAACCGATGTACGGGGCCGCGTTGACTCTGGTCCTTTCTTTTTATCATGCTTATTTATTTTTATATCTTTATATTTATCTCCATTTATATCATCATTTGTATCTTTGTCTGTCTTTGTATCTCCATCTTTATCCTTAATGTCCTTGCTAGATCGAGTGAGCCGCAATGGTTTTACGCATCTCGCCCAGTGAGACCTGATCGATTGACATTTTGATAAATTCCTCCCAAGGCCAGTGCCCTCCCCAGATCTGCGGTCATTATGCCATATTATCCAAGATCATCCTGTTAATGCTCAATTGCCCAATGCCATCGCAGTGACAGAATAAAATCATGCTTGACACACGGACCTGCTCTGTATGCCTTTTATTGTTGACTTGCTTTATTTATATAGTATATTCTATTATTAACTTGCATCTATTCTTCGTACATCTACACACCTCAACCCAGCAATCGCTACCGCCCTTTGCGACGTACGAGTAGCCCGTGCCGTGCCCTCCATGGCATGCTCTGATCATACCGTGTCTTTCTTCTGTAGCTATTTCTATCCCAGCTATTCCAGCACAACTGAACTATTACGGACTACTCGACCACATGCATAAGTCATAAATCAACCCCATGTTGCATGCATGCTACATCCGGGCGCTTATATCGACACTTAAGGCATAAGGTGCTCTGTCGCTGTATTTTAGGTTTTGATTAGTACTGAGCAAGAATATACTATGTAAATAGATTGAATAAGATCGCCGTCACTGCCGTCACGGCCTGTCGAAAACGGCGCTATTATGTAATCAAGCATCGCAAGCCAGGCCAACCACGAGACGAATAAAAATCAAAGAAACAGCCAGATCATGAATAAAACCTTGTGAGATTGTCTCGCAATGTCTTACTACCTTAAATGCACCATGTGCCCGGCACACCTTGTGTCTTCTGTGCCTGTGTCTGTGCCTGTGCCTGTGTCTCTCGTAGTATTGCTGGCCTTGGAGTTGTGCTAGCTTAGCTGTGGTCTCATGTCCGGCAATACATAGTACTCTCCGCAAGATATGGCTTCTATACAAAACACCTCCTTGCAATAGTGCAATAATCAATATTGGGCCACCTATATACAAACTTCCGCTTTCAGTCATCATGAGACGGCCAGAAACTAAACGTGCTGTGGCCATTCCCTTTTGCAGATAGGTAGTGGGATAGACCGCCTCCCTTACACACCTTTACGTCCTCCTTTTGTTCCTTTCGGGCTTGCCAAAAGCCAAACTCGATCAAACCCGATCAAACTCCCTTGATTCGTATCTCAAAGTACATAGTATGTCTGGAGTCTCGTTTGAGGATCTCCAACTAGCCCAAACTAACAGCCCCTTGTATCTTAATATCCTGACAATCAACAGGGTCAAAGGTCGATCAGGGACGGATCCTGGTCTGCCATAATTGTCTGTATACTACGCAGAGATTAAATGCTGATATTGTATCGAGGGTACTTAGTATGAGTACTATTTTTTTTTGTACAGAGTATTTGGAGTCTTTCTCTTTTCTCTGGCTGTCCCGTTTTTTCCCACAAATCTCCAGAGCCACGGCCAACGACCCCATGGTTTCACCCACCCCGATCGGACTGTTGCAGTCCTTTGTGCATACATACATAGTAGTGTTAGGTTCGTATTTATGAATGCACTTGCAGTATTGTCTTTTGGCCATGTAACTACAGCATGTCATTGTCTATGGCAATTATGCCATTCTCGTGGAATCGATCTGTTCATCTCATAAACCGCATTGTCCATGTGTGGCGTCTTACATCTGAAAGACCGATCTGCTAATGATTCTCGGATTCTCGGAGTCTAGCCTTTACTTGACTGCTATTTCACTTTAACTCTTTACAGCGCTCGTCCTGAAGGCTGTCCCACAAATCAATATCGTTCATATTAAGGACGTGCTTAGGGGTTTAGAAACTTGGGGCCTGTTGGACTAGCAATCCCTTGCGGAACAAGGCGAGACATGTGCCAGATCTGCCTCTAGAACAAGAGGAACAGGAGGAGAAGACAAGTGGGAGGAACTACAATGTACAAAAACACAGGGTATGCTCTACCACGTCCACACATGGCTTAACACCAAAAAAGGAAGCAGTCCACTCCGAATCGAGACGAGCTGAACACATCTCAAACAGATCAGCTCTTTGCAGTTAGCGCCCACACAAAGATGCTCCAGTCTGTCTGCGTTAGATGGCTGAGAGTCGGTCCAGTGCGGTCTAGTATGATCCATATCCACGCAAAGTCCCACCCCTACGGAGTAGCGATGAGACCTTTGGCCGAGGAGTCGACGCAAGGATGTCTGGAACCACAACGACAGCGGACAAGGTCCCGCATGCCCCTTCATCTGGGGGTCTTTGTACAGAGTATTTGTGCATACTATACATGGTATCTTGGTATTTACGAATAAACCATAACCTTTCTTTCTGCCATCTTTACAGACACAGTAGTACATACATTGTACTATGTTGACGTCCTTTCTCGTCCCCTATCGTCCTTCTCCCAGGCTCCTCCTTTGTCCGCACAGCTAAATCCGACTTGTATTGAATTCCTGCTTTGTTTGATTTCTTACCAAGATATTATCAATGGTGGCGCTCAGATGATGTTAAGCTTCGTTTCTTCTTTTCCAATTTCAATTTCAACTTCTTCAGCTAAAGTACTAGGAAAGTCCCGGGTGTGCAAGGAAGCTCTCCGCGGTCCAGCCACGATCTAACCACGAGTCATCTCTTATGTACATAGTAGAGTATTTACTCTGTGCGTATCCATCGTGAGCTAATGCGCGTCTTTTCTTTTGATAGTCGACAGCGCCCCTCTTCATTACGGAGCTTTTAGTTTTGTTATGACTTCTTTGATTCTTTGCTTACTTGCTTCTGTGCTTCTGTGCTTCTGTGCTTTTTACTCTGCCAAGCCACAAAATCATATCACATATGAAGGAGCACCGGCTGCAGTAGTTTGTTTGATTTTGCATGCCAGACCACGACAGACTACAGACCTCTGCCGCATTACACGGGCACGGCGTCTGGGCATTGTTTGCATCCAATGCCGGGGGACCTGCTCTGCAGATGCCTGCGTCTGGTTTTCTGGCCTTCTGCTTTGAATGGAGTTATACAATGCATAATAATGCATAGTACCTGTCTACTTGAAAGCTGCTCGCTGTCTGCCGTCTGCTGTCTGCCGTCTGTCTACCGTCATTAGGCGCGGTGGTAGCCAACAGCCGCACTGAACTTGTTATTGCAGCCCCCTCTTAATATATGTAAGTGTGTTATGCTGCATGCTGTGCACGTACAATGTGCGGCACGGTCTTGTACGTTGTGTGTTATTTATTATATTTGTGGTTGTTATGTGTTGGACCCTGCCGTCGTTCGAACCGTGCCTTTTCAACTTACACTCCCCAGCAGCACGCCCTTCTTTACGTCTGTCTCTTTTGTCTCTTGCCGGTGTCTGAGTATCTTCCTTATTCTTCCCCCCCTCTCTCTCTCTCTCTCTCCCTGGTCTGCCTTGCCACCTCTACCTATTACTACCATTCTAAAATCAAACCCAATCAAACAAATACATCACTTTGCTTTACAACATCTACAACATCTTTGGCCTCGCTCCCTACTATGTATATCCATCGTCTTTGCTGACACCCTGGTTACAACTCTACAAGCCCACCCTCCTCGGAATACACCCCGAGCAAGGCTTGTTCTTGCTCCGTACATACTCTCTCCTTCCTACTACACATATTACTACACATATTACTACACATATTACTACACATATTACTACACATCATACACCCACTACGGAGCACATCTCACATCTACAACCAGACTACTGACTACTGACACCCCTCTCCTTTCTTTCCACCTCCCTGTCCTCCCCACAGTAGTTCCAAACCAGCCTTGTCTCCCGGTCGCGTGGGAATCGAGGTAAATTCGTAAATAATGTTGATTTTATTCTTCTTCATGTACTTGTGGTAAATGCTCCTTTTGCAAAATGGTAGAGGCTCAGAGGATGGAAAACATTCAAAAAATAAACCAAGCATAGAGCAGCACAGCTGCAAATTCCTGTACACGCCACGGCCTGTCTCCTTTCTTGCGACGTATCCTCGGTCCCCTGGTTCTACAATCCATATCTTATATTTACTTTTTTCGTCATTTCTTATTCCGTATTCCTGTCTTCCTTATGCATTTGTATTATTGAGTTTATTTGCCATTTGTTTTTTGCTTTTTCTTTCCTTTGTGTCTTTTTTCGTCTTTTTCTTCTTCTTCTTCCTATTTTCGACTTTCGACTTTCTTCCTCGTCTCCTCTTCTGTTCTACCCTCTTCGCCATCCACTCGGCCGGCTAGTCACTCATTGTTCACCTTCAAGTCCTGGTCTCGTCTCAGTCTCGTCTTTGCTCACCTCTTATATCGATACCTGTCAAAGATTAGGGATCAGCCGCCGTCACCATCGCCATCCCAGCCACTTTGTGGCCTGTCCTCTGCGGCGTGCCTGCTTGTCCATCCGCCTTGATCCTTGACCAAACCCATCAGCTCCAGCCCTGATCAGCTCCATCACCCATCAGCTCGGCTCGGCCTCTCCGTTTATCTGCATCCCATCTCCATTCTGCATCTTCATCTGCATCTGTGCCCGCAGCTCTCGTCACGCGCTGTGAAGTCAACAGGCTCTTCCCCCCCTTTTTTTCTTTTTCTTAACAGAGTCAGCAGTATCTCTACCTCTTCCCACCCCACCCCTCTGGCGTCGGACACTAGACTCGCTCCAGGCTCTATCCAGTCTTTTCACCTTGTAGCGTGTGTCTGTAACAGGCTGAACCGAGGAGAAGAAATATAGAGACCAAAGAAAGAAGCAGTATGAAAAAAGACCGCTAGCAGAAGCAACGGCAACGCAGGACATAACAGCGAAAGCCACTGACGATATCCACGATATCCCAAAGGGGAAGAGCGGCGGCTTATAAGGACCGGGCTCTTGCAAGAGGCAGCAACACACCACACAACACCAGCCTGCTCTGTAGACCCCGGGCAAGTTGACAATACGGCAACACAACACAACACGACACGACACGACACGACACGACACGACACAACACAACACAACACAACACAACACAACACAACACAACACAACACGACAACTGACCGAGGCTGTCAGCCTCCCGGCTCTCTTTCGTGCTGCCTGTTTTCCCTCGTTTGTTCGTTTGGTCCCTTACACACACTCTCTCTCTGTATCCTCTCCCACTCGACTTCTCGCCTCTGCCTTACCTCCATCCCACCTCTACCCACCTCGACAAGCTTTGCCACTGTTTCACCCTCGACATCGGACACCTCAACCATCTCATCGTCATAGTCCTTAATATCACTCATCTCATCTCGCTTCGCTTTCTACCTTACCATTCGCCAACCAACCCAGATGAATAGCTGATATCGGCTTGGAGACTCCGTCTCGACCATTGTCCGCTTCGGCTGCGGCCGTCCAACAGCCCGTCCAAGGTATAGACTCCCTAACTCAGTATACACACTTGATATCCCAGCTCCATCTTCTTTGTCGTTGTGAACTTCCGCCTAGTCTCGTCTCTCTGCCTCCCTCTGCCTCTCTGCCTCTCCGCCTCTCCTCCATCCTGACCGCCTCCACCACCGAACCATAGACCGTCCTCGATATACTTGGCCTTGGCTCGTTGTTTCTGCTTTCTGCTTCTGCTTCTGCTTCTGCTTCTGCTTCTGCTTCTGCATTCTGCTCTAGCTTTTAGCTTCCCATCAAGTCCAATCGTCTTGCCCCTCTGTTTCGGTGTTGTCTGGTTCGGTCTTCTCCTGCCTTATGTCCATGTATGTCTCTTGTCTCTCCAAGGCTCTATCCACCTTGGCCTTGTCCACTTTGGCCGCTCTGTCCCTATCGCAGCGAGAATATACACGCGCTCTTGGTGTTTGTACTTCTCCCATCTTTTGAAATTGATTTGGGGTTTGATTTTGATTTTGATTTCGATTTGGCTGCTTTCTTTGCCTTTTTGTCTTTCTTTCTTTACCTTTTTCTTTCAGTTTTTGCCCTCATGGTCTTCCCTCTGCTTCCCACCCTCACCCGGCACTTTTACACGCATTTTGTCAACTCACCCCCCTTCACGACCCATTGGCCCCCCTCTTGTTTGTCATCGTATCAGCGCCAAACATTCTCGTGCCCACCATCGACGTTCATTTGTCGCTTTTTCCCCCGATGCGCACAACAAGTACACAAAGATTTCATACCCCACAGAGATAAAAGGGATGCCAAAGATCTTCAGATCCATAGGTCCCTAAGTATCCCAAGGATAAATTCATAGATCATAAAAGATGCTCACCATCAAACAGCCACTTATCTTCTTTGGTCACCAGTCTGTCAATGACACTCCCAGTTACCGCAACACAAGTCACCCTTCACCGCCGTTGACTTCTTGGGATTTACCAGGCCAGCCAGCAGATCAGCCAGGTCAGCAAATGTCAGCGCCTCATCGTGGCTTGCCTCCGCCGGCGGCCATGACGCTGGCTCAACCTCCACCGCCAGGCCCGCCGCAAACTTCGCCTCAGCAGCAGCAGCAGCAGCTGCAGCTGCAGCAGACCCAACAGATTCAGCAGATTCAGCAACTCCAACAACCGACATCACAGCTTCCACCGCCACCGCCATGGCAACCACACGGCCCCGACGACACCATGCGTGTATGGCTACTCGCCAAGGCAGAGGAGGAGAAACGCCGAGCTGAAGAAGAGCGCACGCGCCAGGAAACCCTTCGTCTGGAACAACGACGCACTGAACACGACATACTCCGGACGTCTATTGCTGGCGGGATCCCGCCGCCCATGGTGCCCTTTATCTTTGCCAACTTGGCCGGAGGAAGCTTGCCCCAGGCCGCTCTTGACTGGGGGCAACACATCATGTTTCCTCACGGACCGCCGCCATCTCACCATCCCCAGCAAGCACAGCTGCAGCCACCACAGCAGCAACAGCAACAGCAACAGCAACAGCAACAGGAACAGCAACAGCAGCAACAGCTTCCGGCGTCGGGCGGCATGCACCACCAACAACAACAAGACCCTCAACGCCTAGATTCTCATGCGCAACCACATCCACTCCGACAACCACAGCAGCAGCAACAGCCGCATTCATTATCTCCGCCACCACCACCGCCACCGCTTTCCCAGCAACAACGACAGCCACCGCAACAGCCACCGTACGGCCCCGGACCATATAGCAGCGGCGGTCGGGAAGGAAGAGACTTTGAAAGTGCGGGCCCTGGACTCGTCCCGCCCCAATCCCAGCCAGGGGTCTTCATGCCGCCGAACCCGACATCCCCATTGCACCGCCGAAACACTATCTCTGGCGGCAGTCGACAAGGAGTGGTCGGTCCGCCGGGAAGTGGCGGGCCAGGCGGGAACCTGCCGACTTTAAACACCAATGTCTCACACGGCGCTTTCGGACAGCAACAACTCGATCTGAATGCATCTGCTTCAACGCCCATATTCTTTCACCATTGGCAGCCTCCTGGTCAAGGGGGAGGAGGTTCTGGAGGCGGCGGTGCAGGGGGGAGCAGTGCCGGTGGCGGCCATCCTGCCGCCGGGACAATAAGTGTGTATAAAACCAAACGAGCGTCATGTTAAGAGTGTGGAAAAGTGTCATAACTAACCTTTGATTATGTGCAGTTAGCGAGTCACCCAAAAAGCGCAAAGCTACCGGCCCTCAACTCGCCGCACCACATCCCGGGTCTCAGCAACGATACCGGTCTCCTTCGTTCTCCCATTGCTCCGGACAAGCATCACAAGGGTCACAAGTGTCGCATTCGCACCCACCACAAAGCCGACGTCGCGGACATGCCCGGCAACGAAGCGACTTGTCGGGCTATAGAGCGTCTGGTCGCGGAGCATATGGGCACGGGCCTGGGCCTGGGCAGGGGCATGGTGGTGCTGGTGGCCACGGCGGTGTAGGAGGCTATCAGCGTGGCGATTCCCCGGTACCGTTCATGTCGGCGCCCCCATCGACCGCCGGCTCGCTGAGAGAGGGTGACGAGGGCGGAGGACATCACGCCCAGTCGCAACCGCAACCGCAACAGCAGCAGCAACAATCTCGAGGCGGAGGAGGTCATACAGTTTCGTCGCTCCTCTCTTCATACCCGCCATCATCAAGTGCACCATACGGCCAAGAACACCGTGAGCAGAGAGAACCGGATCGCAAAGCCCGCAGCAGCAGCGAGCGGCATCGTTCACCGCGCCGCAGAGGCGGCGACGAGGGCGGCGATGATGAGTAAGAGGGCAAAGAGTCGTGGCTACACAGCAACGCGACGGAACGACGGCTCTTGAGCTGCTTGGTCGGTCGGTTGGCTAGGTTGGCTAGTTGGCTGGTCGGCTGGTCGCTGGTCGGCTGATTGCTTGGCTGTACCATTTTTTGCAAAGAATGGGCCAAACTAAGCAACCAAGAAAGTAAGAAAGCTTAAGGCAAGAGACCAAATGGTAGCCGCTGTAACCACGGCCCAAGACCAGTCAATACTACTGCTCTGCTCTCTTGCTGTTCTGTACGAGCACAGATGTGCTCAGACCTTGTCTCGAGTTCTGAAATTACGAGAGGATCCGAGGTTCCAATTGCAAACTCTTCTCCGGACAATTATGTACGGCCGTCACACGCCCAGGCTGAGGCCGATATCACGATCGACATAAAAGGGGGTCCGTCAGATCCGTCTAGTCCCGCCAAAACCAAATATTTGCCGTCAAGATATATATGCTTAACCAAGGCGTGGGATTTGCACAAGGTCACTATGCCGTTTTCATTCCAAGTGTCATCTAATCTCGTCATTGGCAATCTTAGTTCAGCCTCATTAATGGTGGCTCATTAATGGTGGCGTTTTTCTCTTCTTCTCTTCTTCTCTTCTCCCCCCTTCCTTTCTATCACATCCATCTTCATCTGGATTTCATCGTCTTCTGTGCCTGGTCTCTGGCTTGACTTACATTTCCCTTCGTCTGTACAATGTTGTTTTCTTTTTATGTTGTGCTCCCTGGCTTCTAGCTTCTGTTCTTGTATCTTTATCTGTACACATAGTTTCTTGGCTTCTTGGCTTCTTGTTATTCCTTTCCTTTCCATCTTCTCTTCTTTTGCACATCTTACTTTTTTCTCTCTTGCGCTGGCTGCAGCGCCCTAATTTCTCTTTCCCGTCTTTGAGCTTATATATATACTTTTACATAGCGGTCTTATCCATTGGAACTGGGTCTGGAAAATACAAAAACGCACTGGTATATGGGACAGGTGCACGGTCAATTTACTCTTGGATACTCCTAGATACTCTTGACATGAGGCAGCAGTGCCTAGATCTGTGACTTTGATCACTACACCACGATAAGCTTACTGAAAATGATTAAACCCAATTGATGGGCTGGCGAATACGCACACTTTGGATGAGCAGGTTCGGGGGCTCAGCCGTGCCAGACAAATGAAATTTGTATAGTGTGACAGTGAGATAGTTGAGTTACAACACAAAGTGTTCACGGCGAGCCGAATAAGGTGACACAGTGAACATATTCTAGGATAAGTGGTTTCATAGGATGTAATTAAATTGATGTTTAGCTAAAGGTATGTAGATAGGTTGGAGGGTATCGTAAGGATAGTCTTGGCTATGAAGTAAAGCAAAAGTATACTCAAAAAAGAGAAAAGGAAAAGATATTAATGAGTGTGTGGAGTGAAAGAGTGACGTAAATAACAGGTGAAACTTTGGTAACAACAACAACGACGACAAAAGAGCTCGACGTCAGTCATGGACGTGTTCAAAAACACTCAAAAAAGGCAGAACAGTGAATGGCAAAGACAATATAAAGACCAGCAATCATAACCCGTCATAAAATAAGTATTAGTGAAGCAAAGAATGGAACAAAATATCAGAAAAGGAATGTGTGAGGAGGGCAGAATCACTTCATCCGCTGGTGACGCTTCCACTCGGCATGGACAACCTTCATCAGCAGGTTCTCATCTTTAATGGGAACCCATGACGTAACTGCCTTCATGGCATTCTCAAAGTCGGCATCCTGCAGCACCTCTTGCAGGCCATCAATAAGAGCCGTGCTCGTGGCGTGCAAAATAGCCAAGTTGGCTTTGCTGGCCAGCGGCTTTGGGGCGTTGGCCGTGATCAGGGCAGTGGCAGAGAGGTGCTCTGTATTTTTAGCGGCAGCCTTTGGGTCGGCAGTGGCAGGCCGCGCCGTTGCAGGCCGGGCGGTCGCCGGCCGCGCAGTCGACGGTCGCTTCAGGATCGATGACGCCGTAGCCGCTGTGGACGAGGCGGAGGCGGCTAGAGGGCCCACCTCCATCTCGCCGTCGCCCAACAGTATGAACACGTCCCAGATGCGCAGCTGGGCAGCAAAGGGGACCGACAAGTTGAAGAGCGTCAGGTACCAGCGCGTTGCATATGTCGTCGGGTCGATGTTGAGCAGTGACAGCTTTTGCGCGATGCGTGGGCTATTGCGTGCGAGCCACTTTTGCTCAAACTCGCCCAGCGCCTCCATGAGGCCGCCGAACCCAGGCTCGTACAACCGCTCGAGACCGCGCAGATGAAACAGGCGCACGAGCATGACAAAGCACCGCTCCTCGTCGTAGTAGCACAGCAGAGTGGCCGCGAGCGCGGCCATGCCCTGGACGTAGCCGGTGTCGGGAAAATAGAGAGAGAGCGAGTGCAGCACACGGAAGAGCAGGCGCTGTCCGCCACGGTATCGCTTGCGGAACATGACGTGTCCGTTGACTGTGCGCGGTACGTCCAGGTCGATCTGCACATCATCAGGCGAGGCCGTCTCTTGCAGGCGGTGGAATGCAGCAATGATTTGCTCTTCAGTCTCGCCGCCGTCCGGCTTGGGCGGTTTCGGTTTAGTTTCGACGGCCTCCTCGTCTTTGCCATTAGTGGATGGCAAAGGCGGAACGGGCGGCAGTCTTTGTGAGCGGCGGTGTGCAGCACTGGACGCCAGGAACGAGTACCAAGCCGGGGCCCGCCACCGGTCTGGAATACCCTTCCAGGTGCGTTCGACCAGCTTGGGATGCCGCAGGTCAAACTCAAAGTCCATACCGCTGCCGTCGGGAATAGAAGTAGCCTCGGCAGAGGAGGCAGCGGAGCCATCAGCGGAGCCACGTGCAATGACCTTGGCCATGCGCCGCCACTTTTCTGCACGCTCCCACTCCTTGCGCTTGACCAGCTCGGCCAAGCGCTCGGCATCTTCATCTTCTGCAATGTCGCCGAGGCCGGGCTCCATGGTCAACATGTCACCAGCCTCGTCAATCCATTTGCGGTCTTTGTTGTGGGGCAGCTGGTTGGCTGCTGCGCGGAGAGACGAGCGTGCTGCTGCTGCCGCAGTCGCAGTAGTCGAAGTTGATCGGCTGGTGTACATGGACCGAGCCGAGTTTTTTGTGTTTTTACGCGACGGGTGACGACGACTAAAGTGGCGGCCAATACCGGAAGACAAGCCAGTACCGGCTCTTGTAGCCACTGCATTGTCAACGTCGTCGTCATTGCTGCCGCCGGCAGTCGTCAGGCTTGACATAGACGATGCCGAAGTCAGAGGGCGCTGTTTCGCGCGAATGAAGCCGTAGCGGTCAACATCGGCAACGTCGACATCCTCCCAATCTTCGATGCCACCCGCCAGCTCAAAGGCGTCCTTCGTCGACGGTGTACTCGCCGCAGAAGATGAAGCTGCGGCGGCAATCGCAGAGGCAGATGGTGTCAGGGGTTGACTAGGGGAAACGGTATTCGAAGTGGGCTGGGGTGTCACTAGCGAAAGCGAGGATTCAGTTCCTGACAAGGCGACGCCTGTCGAAGCGGTTGCAATCGAGGTTGCTGAGACGATGGACAGTCTGGCAGGGTCGGGGGTGTCTGTCCTAATCGAGAGTGTCGACAGGTTCGTGTTGAGAGTAGAGGTTGGATTTGTAGAGATTGCAAGGGTCGTAGGACTCGTAGGACTCGTAGAAAAAGGAATTGGAGATGAACTGTTTCTATAAGAAAAAAGAATCGAGCTCACAATGTGCACATGGGCGTTTGACGGCCCGTGGCAGCATTGGATACAGCAACCGGCAGTCAGTAGGCGCCCGTCTTGACAAGTGGTAGAGTCGGCAAGGGAGAACCATACACGGCAGAGGTAGTAGAGGAGGAGGACGTGAGGCCAGAGGCGCGGGGAGACACGACGGCAATGGATGGCGGGCGGCCGTCTTCCCAGTTGAGGCCGCGCGCACTGCTGACGCCAGTGGCGTAGAGCGAGCGCACCTGGAACGACTCGCGCTCGACAGCTGGTGCAAGCCGGGCGTGGCTGACAGCAGCTGCCGAAGCTGCAGAAGCTCCAGGAGCCTCCACGGCGTGGTCCCTGTCAAAAGAGGCCATGGCAGAGGCAACGTCGACAGCGCGCTGGCCACCAAACATCAAGCTTCCGCGTTTCGAAAAGGTCAGAGACTCGAACAAGTCATCTTCGATCAGGCTCTCGGTGGGAATGGCAGTGTTGATGAGAGGCGAGTTGTCAATATCCTTTGCGTCGTTGGCCTTTGCTTTACCGTCGATCTTCTTCTGGCGCGAGTCGGACATGGACAAGACACGGAAGAAGAAATGGGACGAAGGGGGGGTGAACTCTTGCTGTTTCAGAGCCTGCTGCTGCTGTTGCTGCTGCTTGTGCTGAAGCTCTGCCGAGGAAGATGAAGGGCGCGAAGGAGACAGGGTGAGGGAAGAGAAGTGGGCAGAGAGGCGGGATGCGGGTCGATTGGAGCGACGCGATGTAGGGCGAGAGGTATTGAATGTGGAGGTGAAGGTGGGAGTGGAAGGGGTAGCAGGGACAGCAGTAGTTGCAGTCGACGTCGATGACAGCGAAAAGGTAAAGGACGAAGACGAAAAAGGGCGCGACGAGGTTGACGAGGATGTGTTTGCCGTGTTGGTGTTGTTTGTCTTGGGCGCGGGCGCGTGTTCAGAGGAGTGGGAGTGGGAGAGCGGCGACGCTAAGATCGGCGACCAAGACGCATTGGGCCTGGTTGGCTGATTGGGCTCCACCGTGCAAGGCAAGGGGACACTAGGGGAGTTTTGGCCAATCGAGCCAATCTGGGCATTGTGGCCAAAAGCGGTGTTGACCGGCAGAAATGATACCGGCCGAGATGTAATACCCAATGGGGAAGGAGCGCCAGTGCCAGCAGCTGAGGCGGCCACGGCAGTCTTTTTGCGCGACCGGAACGTGAGCGCCTTGGGCAGACGCCAGGTCCTTTCTTTGTCGGCCTTTTCCGTCTTTTCGGGGGCAACTGGGTCCGGCGCGGGTGCCGAAGAAGAAGAAGAAGAGGCTGCAAAGGCCGGCATGGGGATGATCGAAGGCATACCCATGGGCTGGTCAATCTCCATAGCATCGACATCGGCATCGGCAACAGGTGCCGGGGTGAATTTCGAAGCGACGGCAATCTGCGAGGCGGGCCTCTTCTTGGATGCAGTGCTTGCCTGGGTAGGAACAGGCGGCGGGGGTCTCTGAGGCGGCGGACCCGAAGGTGCAGGCAGCACCTGTGGCAGGTTCTTCTCGACCGTCTTGAGCGGGATCATCTGCTTCATGTGGCTGACAGAAGGGCGCTTGTAGCTGGTGCTTCTCTGGATTTTGGTGGGGCTCTTGGGACTCTTGGGGCTCGTGGGGCTGGTCGAGATAAAGCTCTTCTCGCCCAGCGACACGACAGAGCCGGAAGGCGAGCCGAGGCCCGAGTCGCGCTTGGCCTGGGGTGCGCGGCTGCTAATAGCAAGGGGCGCAGTGGGCAGTGCCGACGGAAGCACAGAGATGGTGGCACGCTTGGCAGCACGGTCGGCCGCGCGCTGGGCAGTAGCAGCAGCAGCCGCGCGGCCAGCAGCAGAAGTAGCAGATGCTGTAGAAGGAGAACGCACAATAGAGGTGGGAGCGGTCTCACCACTCTCGACGATCTCGGCAGTCTCCTCGACAATAGGGCGGAATGCCGAAGAAGCAGAGCCGCGCAGGGCAGGGTGCTGCTCGACTGGGGGGGCAGCGAGGCCCACCGGGCGAGGAATGACGAGGGGGTATCTTGGGGAGGTGGGGGTGGTGGGAGAAGTAGGCGAAGCAGTCATGGACGAGCCCGGGGTAGGAGACCGTGGGATGCGCGAGCCGCGGGTAGAGATGGGGGAGAGCGGCGAGGGCGAGGTGGGAGACGGCAGAGGAGAGCCGTCTGAGCAAGCCATGCAGGGCGAAGAAGCCGAGACCGATGTCACAGTGGTGGCAGACGACAATCTCGAGGAAGAAGCAGAAGGAGAAGGAAAGGCAGAGAAAGACGGCGCAAACGATCTGGAGGACCGTGAGCGGCCAACGCGAGATGTGTAGTGGTTGCTGTCTGTGCTGGAGCGGGTGCTGACCGAGGCGGCAGACTTGACGGAGCTGGCGGTGCTGACATTGCTGATGCTGCTGGCAGCTGAGCTGGCGCTGCTGTTGCTCTTGCTGCGCTTGGCCGTGGCGACCATGATGGGTGGCTCGGCCTGGACGGCGTCTTCGTAGCGCAGCGAGACCATGTTGTGTGAGAGGCGGGGGATTCTTGTGGAGGACTTGTTTTTGAAAGAGGAGGAAGACGAGGAAGACGAAGGCATCGCTGAGCCGACGCTGTTGAATCTTTGCAGAGACATTGTGTTGTGAGTTGTGTTGATATGTGAGGATGTCGAGTTGACGGAATGCAGAATATAGTCTACAGACAAGAACCTGGAGAGTCTATATACCAGTGGGAGGAGACTGGAGACTGGAGAGAGCTCCGAGATCCAGGCAGTCGACGCGAAAAAAAGCTTGAACAAAGTAAACAAAGAGCAAGGCGTGCCTGAGTGCGTGCAGAGCAAAAGCAAGCGTTGGAGATGTACCGACGTTGCGGAAGCACAAGCTGTGGTCCTTTTTGTTCTTTATTTTGGTCGAATTCGAAGAGAGTGGCGGTCCTTTTTTATTTATGAATTTATTCTGGTCGCGTTGGCCGTTCAGACTAGTAGAGGCAAGAGCTAAAGTGGTTTTGACGTCTGGCGGTGTAAGTGGTACTGGTATTAGTCGATGGTATGGGAGATCGGTCGGTAAGCGGGAATGCGGGAGATGGCTTGGAGAGAATGAGGGAGGTAAAGATCAAAGGCAAAGTTGAAGGTAACCAGAGGATAGATGAGAATAATAATAATAATGAGAAGGAAAAAAAGAGAAGAAAAGATCAAGTATTATCAAGATCAAGAAGACGGGAGGTGGGCATCTATGAATAAAAGTACAAAGACGAGACGAACGATCAGATCAGGAACAGACTACATAAATCAGACGTAAATTAGATAAATGATGAATATACATGAAAAGAGAGAGAGAAATAAAGAAAAGAAAAAGAAAGGTTGTGCCACGACGAGAGACAACGCAAACTGGGTGGAAATCATTAATCGAGGCAGAGGTAGAGCAAGACACAGCAAACAGAGAAAATCCATTTCCATTATTATTTTCATTTTCAATTAACAAGTGTTTAATTGATTCTCAAGTGTATGTCGATGGAGGCCGAGAAGAGAAAAGAGAGAGGATGTCTTAAATGTCTTACACAGAGACGGAAGTATCTCTGTACCATATTTGCTAGGAGGTGTACTTGCTTTGTGGGTCTGACTAGAATCAAGGCTAAAATCAAAAGCAATTATCAGCCAGAAAACACAGCTAGAAAGAAACAAAAATAAGAAAGACAAAAAAAATCAAAAAGAGTGATAAACAGGGGTCGTCGACCCGGAGTGTATCCTAGCGAGCAAAGGGATGGATAGTGTGCGTCCAGCTCATCAAGGGGGAGCGGTCACGACGAGTAGAAGAATAGAAGAGTCGAGAGAGCATGTGAGTAATAGGATATTGTATGTATGTACTATGGGACGAAGAGAAGGAAGGAGAAAGTGACAACAAGACATGTGGAGGTGACAAGCCGGTGCATGGTTGGGCAGCAAAAACAGGAAGGAGCCAGTGGGCCGGGATGTACCCGACAAGTCTCTCTCCCTCTCTCTCTCTCTCTCTCTCTCTGTATGAGGCACTCTACCTCTGCCACTCACTCTGCTTTCTGATTGCCTTCTACCTCGTTTCTTGTTGCTATTGCTTCCTAATAGCACACAGTATTACGCCGTACAGACTCTCACCACCTTTACCTCAAGCTGGTCAGCCAGTGTCTCACTCTTAGCTCTTGCGCCACTGTAGCTTGTAAATTAGACCCGAGCGATCAACCCAAGGGAGGGTAGCTCATGGAAGGTATGTATTAAAGTCAAAGTCAATAGCCAATTGTTAATTGTAAAGGTAAATAGTAAACAGTAAACAGTAAATATCAAGCCACGACGAATAACAGACTTTATTGTCAATACTCATATGGGGAGGGTTATCTAATTGTTTATTGTGAGTCAGCAGTACTCCCCACAGACAAACAAGGCAAGAGACAGAATACAACGTTGTGAGTTGTCGCCTGATCAGGCAAGAGCAAACAGCAAACAGCAAGCCGCCACCAGCAAACAGTGCCTTCCAGCTCCCAACACGTTACTCCAGGATAGGACCGACTGCCGTCTGCCATCCGCCGCTTATCATATGCCATCTGCGTCTGCCATCTGCCATCTGCCATCTGCCGCCGTCTTTTGACACGAATTTCTAGTGCGGTTCTTGTAGTATGATGGCCTGATTTCCTGACAGACAGGTCCTTTTGGTGTTCTTCCTGTTTGGGTGATCTCTCTCTCTCCAAGCAAGCAGCGAGGCCCGACCGGATACTACAATGTACTTGGTAGCAGGGTACGTACAAGGCAGATACATGGGAGCATGGATACAGAATTGGCGCTGGCCACTCACAGCTTGCCACCTTGCTAATGGGGCTAGGGTGTTGGGATAGATAGAGAGTGAAGACTAGACACAGAGAGTCGGTCAGGACTCGCAGGCGAGAGACAGACAGCACAGCCAGAGACAACAGACAGCCAGCCCCACAATTGTGCCAGCGGATGGCATGAAGAGGGAAAGAGACAGAACAAATGGGATAGAAGAAAAGAGAACAAGTGTGGCGCTGTGGCGTTCGTTCCTTCTTTGTCTGTACCTCATCCACGCCTAATCAAGCCAAATCCCGACGGCTGGGTCGACTTCCACTGAGTTACTCTGTCCTGGGTTAATACTGAGTTGATGCCAGCTTGCGGAAGCTGTAAACCACAGACTTTTTAGCCCGGTTCTTTTGCTGTTGGCCGTGTGTTTTTGGCGTTTGATTCTTTCTCAATGTCTGTTCTCAGGCATGATCTGCTGATCAGACGAGGATAAAGCAATGCCCACGCAGACGAGAGCCTCGTCGTCACCGACAGGCAACTGGCGATTATGTAATCCGTCAGTTGTCAACCCTCAGGTCACCAGGCACTCCGACATCCTCTTTTTTTGGTGTCTTTGGTTTTCTTTAGTGTCCCCTACGATGTAATGCCGCTGCAAACTCTGTCTAGACACTGAAAACTCTTTAAAATATCAGCAGTCTGCCTCCACTACAGCAAGCTTTTTACAGGGTTGCAGGGTTGATATCTACAGAGTATGACTCTTCTGCTTTCACTGTGATAGAATCCAGACTCCCAGACTGTGGGCAAGCTGGCCAGCCAGACTTAAAAGGTTTGCTAGTGTGCCCTACACTGTATTTTGCAATGAATGGTATTAGTGCACTACTCCGTACTATATACCGGTGTGACCCCATTCCCGCCCGCCCTCCCAGCAAATCGGGTCCGCAATTCAGGCGACTATGGATATGCTTCCGGCTTTCCACCGCCTATCATTGGTCTCTACTGCGGGAGCAGTGGGCCACTTAAGCAACCCTGGCGGGTTGGTCCCCAAAAACCAAACAACCTAGCGTTTTGCGAGCTAAAGTGCACCCTAGCAGGCCCATACCGCCAATATCCCGGCCCATCCCAGCAGTACATCGGTCTGTGGTGTCTCTGTCCTTCTGCTCTGTATGTATATAATTACAGGGCATTACATAGTAGTGAGATGGTGTGTTTTCACACACACACACCGCACATCCCGGCCTATCACCCGCAGGGCTTTCTTTTCTCTGATTTTACAGAGATATTATTTCACTCATCTTTTTCTACTATTTTTTTTTGAGTCTACCCTTAATAAGTCTACTTGATTCGTGCCTTACATGCCGGGTGATTACCTCTCCGGGGCCGTCCAGAGCACATCGCTTGACTGGTTCTTGACTGGCTGCCCATGGTATAATTAATATTTGCATTTAGTGCTCGTATTATTGCATTATATTTACCGTGCTTCCCTTGCATACAGGATATCATATTGCACAACGCAAACACACAGCGTACACAATGTACACAATGTACAAAAACAACACAAAGTGACAGACTCGAGCAGCCGCAATTTGCCCCTCGGACGTGCTTGGCTTAGACTATAGACTAGCTGCCGGAGACCTCTTTCTCTTCCATGTGCGCTCCCTCTTCGTCGGGCGTGCCTTCCTCTGCTAAAGTACGTTGCTGCTCCGTATTAAGCAGTGTTAATTATGTCACTTTTGCCGGCTCAGCTGCTGTATGCAGAGTAGACAGCCTGACCATGTAGTCTGGGTCCTGGGCAGGGAACCGCACCGGGCAATATCCGTGGAGAGCGCACAGTACTTTTGCAGCCATTGCGGTGTCGGGGTCTGCCACAGAGGTATGAAGAGGCAAAGGCAAAGGCAAAATCAATCAGCAAAGCGCAGTCACCACATAGACTCGCGCGCTGTAAATGAAGCAAAATGGCGGCAATCGACCAGCGATGACGATCTCAGAGGCCGAGGAAATGTGCAGCATCCATCCATATGTCAGATGTTCATCAGATCTCGAGCCTAGACCACAGTTGATCACACACGGTCATAGATGGCTAGACGGAGACGGAGATGGAGATGGAGATGGAAATGGAGATGGAAATGGAAATGGAAATGGAAATGGAAATGGAAATGGAAATGGAAATGGAAATGGAAATGGAAATGGAAATGGAAATGGAAATGGAAATGGAAATGGAAATGGAAATG